>AWOL01S0011203.1:3299-19004 GCA_000715115.1 Nicotiana otophora | reverse complement strand
ATATATATATATATATATATATATCCTTAAAACAACCCAACAAAAGATAACAATATCTCTTCCCCTTTTAAGTGCTATCTTGTAATATTTCACTCCAACACCACAACTAACATGTAATTAATCTTAAATACCATCAAAAGAATTTTAAACATACCTTAGGCAGCATATAAAAGTCGAAACCAAATCATAACCTATCTCGCCAGCATCCTTATTCACATCACAATACCATAGAGGGGTTATTCTTCACCTTTGGCTAACTTTGATGTTGGATTATGGTGTATTTTTTTGAAATTTGTTTGGAGCCTTGGGGGAACTGCTTGGGTGGGTTTGGAGAGTGTGAGGATGGAAGGAGTTCTAAAAATAAGCAAAGCTCATCCCAAAAACGAGATACAAATAGGTGAAGTTTGCCCATCGACCAAGTGGGTCCCATAAGGGCTGCCTGTGTGGTCTCGCAAAAATGCGAATATCTCTCTACTACGATGTCGTATAGATAAACGCTTTAATGAGTTTGAAACTAAACTCGTAGATCTTCAATTGGACAGCTGGATCATTCCGTAATTCCAAGTGTATTGGGAGAAAAGCTGAGATACATTTGACCTAATTTTCATCACATTTATGAATGTAACTTGTGATGACCTTTGTCAACTTTTGTTCCCCAGCTCGCTTGATCTCAAAACGTAAACCACGACTATCATACGACTAAAATAACTCATAACATAACCTCATTATAACGTTAAGAACCTTATTCTCAACCCAAAAGTACATGTTACAACATTCCCAACTTGTCGACTTTTGACGAAACTTATTTTCTTCAATTTGTTTAGCTTCTAAGCCTTCCAACCATCTTGGTACTTGTTATTCATGATCTTAAATATTTGTATCCTCCAATGTAACATGATTGACTCACTTTATGTACCTTCAATGATGATCTCATTTATGAGCTTACATCAATTAACTTACGACGTACTTTCATGTACGAAAACATTGGGTGTAACATTCTTTTTCTTTTCTTTTTTCCTTCTTTTATTCTTTCTCTTGTGTTTCAGAAATAGAAGTCAAATAAAAAATTTTACCCTAAAATAAAAAGATTAATAAAAAATAAAATATGTTAGTTTTGAGGGGCAAATATGAGCTAGTCTCCTTCTGATAAGGGCATATTGGGTTTTGAATTTAAACTGAGGGAAAATTTATTCTATTTCCTATAATTGATGCGCAAATCTGAACCTATTCACTTATGATAAGAATATATTTGAGACCAAATTCAAAATAAGATTAAATTTGCTCTATTTCTCATAGTTGAATGATATTTTTGGCCCTCTTTGTTACCGGAAACATATATCTATCGTCCTACGTGTCACATAGATACTGCATATACACTATTGTTATAGTTATTACTCCTATATAATACTTTTAATTCATATTTTTTCTTCAGAGGTTATATTCTTTTAGCATACGAATACGATCCATGTTTTAAACGATAAAGTTTTTTATCCACTGATGCAAGATAGACTCAAATAATAATTAATAAATAAATAAAAAAGATACACTCAATCACCCTAGATAATCATGAGGCAAAAGTCCAAGCCAATGCTACAACGAGGGTCCCGTTATGATTTAGCACACGTCATTCACCTAAGGGTGTTTACCTCGTGCGCGAGCAATTCTCTTTTTAATATATTTTGGATAGATTTCACTTCAGCGTATGTACTAATACTTCATATATTTGTTCAATGATTTAGGATTCGTGACTTAGCACACCTTTCATACAAATTTTTAATCTAGCTTTGAATTTCTTATTCATTTTTTTACGTGTTAATTTAACATACAACACTAGACTTCATCTGTTATACCAGTAAAGTCATAAAATTAGTTTGTCTCACTAGAATTACTAAACTATAATTTGTTTTTCAAAAAAATACAATTCACTGGAAAGTCAAATTTCTGGCACTGAAAAATGACACGCCACCAATTTTAACAGCGTATAGATGTCATGTCAGAAAATTTAAAAAATAATTGTAAAGGTATCAAATCATTACTGTTTTCTTTAATGATAAATAAGTTAAAGAATCAATACAAAGAAATTAAAATAAGGAAGGTAAACAAAATATCGTAAACTACAAGAAAAACTACTTTTACAAATTCCAAATTAAAGTTAAACTTGAGAGAGGTAATATTATACTTATATCTATTTATTTACATAGGAGGTAATTTTTCTATATAATCTATAACTAGAGTAATGACTGAAGAGCCAACTCGTTTTGCAAAAACTCGGGACAAATGAACAAACGAAGTGTTTGGACTAACTTTTGGTTATGGGTTCATTTGAATCCAGAGCTTGAAATATAAATATATATATAAAAATCTATTAAAATTTAAATAAATATTAAATCTGAATTTATAATTTTAACAGTATAATAAATATCACATTGAACTCATTTAATTTACGAGTTTGCAGGACAGACATAAATCTGCTGTTTTGCTGTCTCGTAACTTTAAGCAATAGCATAATCTTAAATTGAGGTGTATGATATGACGTGCGTGGGGACCCTAAAGGCAGCGAGCATTCTTAAATGCAAACTAATTAAGGATATACAAAAAGTTTTAGTCCTCTCACTCGTATTCATTTAAAGACTAAATTTAGAATTTAAAGTTTGTGAATTTGTATAACATATTCAAGTTAATATATAGTAATTAAAATTGTTTCATAGATGAATATTTATATATATTTAGCAAATTTCATAATATGTATATAGTATTTTGACAAAAGCTAGAGCTAGTCACGTGAATCCACAAGTTACAAGTTAAGATAAGCCTCTAAATACACCCTCAAACTTAGCTTTCTAATGTATAGTACTAAGTTACAAGCTATAAGATAAGCCTCTAAATACACCCTCAAACTTAGTTTTCTAATGTATAGTACTTTGTTAAGAGTACGAATCATCTTGGATTACATCCTTTTTGTTATAAGAAAAATCAAATTATGGTGAATGTTTACTCTTCCTTCATGATCTTCTCAAATGATTAATGACTTATTGAATGACATATTTTTATGCTTAATGACATATTTTTCCTCACTTTTTATGCCTATATAAAGGCTTTGTAATAGATAGGAAAATACACACAAATGAAGAAGAAATAAGAATCTATCATCTCTTTCTCTCTATATTTCTTAGCTTCTTTTTCCTTGTTCTATATTGTTACTTTGAGTTATATTTTATAACACATTATCAGCACGAAGTCTCTAACCTCAAGTTTGAATTCAACTTCTGGTAAGCTATATCTCAATGATCTATTGTCAAAATTATCCATATTTTATTCAGAAAGGTATGTAGTGTTACAGACACGTCTTTCTGCTACAGCAACAAGTTCGAGCTTTAAACCAGATAAGTTTGTACCACTATTTAGAATAAGTAATGGTCTGGTTATTAAAAAATTAGTATTTATATGGCTGCTAAGGATGTCACCTTGTTAAATTTTCATGAACTAAATAATATGTGGCATGCAGTATACTAAATAATCTACAAAATTAAAATTATACTTTATTATGTATGTTTATGGTTTTACCTTATAATACAATTTTAGTATGCCTAGTATAATGATTATACATTAGTTTACTGTCAAATATAATATAATATAATAATAATAATAATAATAATAATAATAATAATAATAATAATAATAATATTCGTAACTATTTTATTTTGATATGATAAAATATTAGTACAAGAAATATGTACTACACCAAATTTTTCATTGATGATAGTTTTTATCAAATGTATGTTGAATCATTTCTATATGGAAAGCATATAGTAGTAGATAGTAGACAGAGATTTGTCCACTATTTTTTTGATTCCCTGATCGACTTAAATGTTTTGTTATATCTTTTTATTTTCTAGAGAGCATAATACTTAGTTTTCACAAAAGTGCATGGTAACTAGTAGTTCTATTATTCTGTTTGATACATAATTTTTCCTTAATGTTCGGGTCATATCACTTTCATCTTGAAGTAAGCTTATTGCAGCAAAGATCACATGTAAATTTTCAATATTATTTTGTATTTTCATATATCTATTTGACACTAATTACTTAGCTGATTTGAGTAAACGAAAATCTATTGTTGAGAATTATATCCAAATGACATTATGAAGAGTTTAACTCAAGAGGTAAGCATTTCCTTCGTATTTGAAATTATTTTTGTCCTTTGCTATTAATGATATCAACTTTAATGAGTTCAAGTCGCAATGCACCATGAGGGTAAGACATAAGGATCAAGTCCTGATACTCCATGATTATAAGAGTTGGGTTTGAGTCCCAATTCATTATGGGCTAACATGCCTTTATATTGGTAAGGCATTGGGTTTGAGTCACACTATACTATATTGATGATATAATGATAAATAAAGAAAAGATATATATATATTTCATGAAAAGGCATAAATATTACCCCACTTGATTTGCTCCATTCTTGAAGTGAATGTGGTAGCAGCGCATAATAAGTCTAAATGAAGACAAGTGGTTGAACAATGAACGTGGGCGTTCCAAAGATCAAAATAATAATAATCATCACTATGATTATAAAAGGAGAACAATAAGGGTTCTCAAAATAGTCCTTCAAAATGTGAAGGCAATGTTTGCCATCAAATTGGTATGAAAAATAATAAAGCAAGCCATTGATTATGATTCATTCCTTGAAGAGAATGTAACTTATGATAAGCATTGAGAATGCAGACCCATTCTTAAAGGTGAATGTGATAATATGTGATAAAAGTAATGAATAAAGACATGCAATGTATGATTAGATGAATACCACACAACTCACCTCTAAGGGAGATTTGAGTGAAATAAAGAGAATAAATATTGTTGTGAGGTTACATGAATATGTCATTGGTCACGTAGCCAAATTTTTAGTTTTTTTTGGTGCCTTATAAAAGGTTATTAAAGGCAAAATTAAAGCAAGAAATGATTTTACTTATGATGATTTTGACCATGACAATTTATTATGATATAATTTTCTCCGTGAAGGAGACATTTACCATATGAATAGTATGATAAAAGATCTTGTTGTACAAAAGTTGTTAAGAGCTCCGAAAAAATTAAATTGTTACTACCCGGATGAATAAAATTATTCGCGACATTGATATTGTAAAGCCTCAAAAGAAACTTTTTGAGTTTCAAATGTATAAATCAAAGTGGTTGGCATATTGAGACTATAAATGAAAGGAATATTGAATAGCTTCATATTTCTATAATCATAACGGGTAAATATGAAAGATTACCTGATTTTCTTTTTATTTGTACTACACAAATATAAGCATGATGATTGAATCATATGTCATAAGTAAACTAGAGGTTTACTAAAATAAATATTAGTTGGCATGACCGGTTGACCATCCCGGTTCAATTATGATGCGAAAAATTAATTGAGAATTACATTGGCATATATTGAAGAAATAGAAGATTCTTGAAGAATTCTCTTGTGCTGCTTATTCTCATGATATACCAGTTAAGGTTGGGATTGAACCCCTTGATTTCTGGAACAAATAAAAGGTGACAAATATATGGGCCTAGTCACCTGCCATGTGGACCGTTTACTATTATATGAATTTAATAGATGCATCTATTTTATGGTCACATGTGCATTTGTTATCAACTTGCAGTTTGGCTTTTGCAAGATTGATTGCTCAAATTATTAGAGCACAATTCGAGAACATAAATTATGATAATTTATCTTGATAATACTAGTTTAAATTCAAGTTGGTTTAGCAGAAATTGTATGCCTCCAATTATATCTAAACCATTAGTTATGAGAACAAAACTGTCAAAATAAAATTTAGTATGTGATGTACTATTTAATATACAATGGCACTTATACGCATCTAGCCAAGTTATGATAAGTTCTCCTTATCACAATCGGTTCAGGGTTAGGAACCAAATAATTTCCATCTAGAAATATGAATGTGCTATATGATTTAATTATTCCACCATAATGAACAAAGATGGATCCCCAAAAAAGGCTAGGGATATGTGTTGGTGATCCTAATAATAAGGGGAGAAAATGGGCAGCTGAAAAAGTAATGCATGCAATGAATTATTATTAGTACATCTAGATCCTCGTACGAGAAAATATGAACTTGAAGTTCAAGTGATAATTCATTTGCAAAATATTGCCAGACGTATTTGCTGACCCAAAGCTAAATGTTATATTCAGCTGCTAATGCTCCAAATAAAATAAAGTTCATAATGAATAGAGTCTATGGCATGCATGAAGCATAATAGACTAATCGGTTCCAAAGATAAAACTCCTTGAAGAAGGAGAGGGGAAAATGCTCAAGATGGTCATAATAAGGAGGCAAATGCTCTAGAATAGCACCACAACATAACACTTCATAAGACCTCATGGGAGAGGCTCAGGTACCCCGAAAATAATAAGATAAAGAGATCTCAATAAGTTATGTCTTTATTGGGTAATAGTAGAATCGATATAAATTGATCGTCGACGATATTGTTAATATAATATAATGCTCAATATTATTAATATTGACGAGGATCTTGAGCTCAAATCTGTCATGAAATTTAGACAGATAAATGATTGGCCAAATGAAAAATACGCAATAAAAATTGATTTCACCTGAAAAATATGAAGTTGGATGGATAGTCCCAACACCTGAAAGTATAAAGCCAGTGGAGGTATAAATGTGTTCTTGTGCGAAAAAACAAAGGTCAAGTCGATAGACATAAAGACGACTTGTGTCACAAGAAGATTTATAAATATCCTGGCATTGATTATATAGAAACATGTTCTCCTGTGGTGGATGTCGCCATTTCAGGTTTTAATCTGGAAATAGAAGAAAAACGTGATATGCGTATAATGAAAATCATTGAAGGATTTAAATTGTTCTGGAGCATATTAAGGTTTTCAAGAAATTTATTAAATAAAATTTCAAAAATACTTATACGGATTGAAACAATCATGGCGCATATGGTATAATCGCCTGAGTGAGTACCTGTTGAAAGAAGGGTACAAGAATGATTCAATTTGTCCTTGTGTCTTTATAAAAAGATTTGGATCTAAATTTGTTATAATCACTATGTATGTTGATGATTTAAATATCATTGGAACTCCTAGGGAGCTTTCTAAAGCAGTAGAGCTTCCTAAAGCAGTAGATTAATTAAAGAAAGAATTTGAAATGAAAGATCTTGGAAACACAAAAATTTGTCTTGGTCTACAAATTGAGTATATGAAAGATGGAATTTTTGTCCATCAATCAGCATACACTAACATGATTTTAAAGTGATTTTTTATGGATAAAGCACATCCATTCCAACCACATGAAAATAATAAAGAGCTTCTTGGTCCCGAAGTACCATATCCTAGTGCAATTGGTGTACTAATATATCTTTCTAACATTTAAAGGTCTGACATAACTTTTTCAGTTAATGTCTTAACAAGATATAGCTCTGCTCCTACAAAGAGACATTGGAATGGAATCAAACACATATTGCGGTATCTAAAAGGGACTACCAATGTAGGATTATTTTATGGCAATGATTGTAGTCTCGATCTTGTTGGTTATGCCGATGCTGGGTATTTTATATGACCCACACAAGGCTCGATCTCAAACAGGCAATGTGTTTACATATGGAGGCACTGCCATATCTTGGAGATCGACTAAGCAATCAATCATGGCTACTTCATCTAATCATACCGAGATAATTGCTATTCATGAAGCAAGTCGAGAATGTGTATGGTTGAGGTCTATAATATACCTTATTCGAGACAAATGTGGTTTGAAGTGTGACAAACTACCCACAATTTTGTATGAAGACAATGCAGCATGCATAGCCCAATTGAAGGGATGATTCATAAAAGGGGATAGGACAAAGCACATTTCACCAAAGTTATTTTTCACACATGATCTTCAAAAGAATGGTGATATCAATGTGCAACAGATACGTTCAAGTGATAATATGGCTGATTTGTTCACCAAATCTCTACCGACGTCAACCTTCAAGAAACTAGTGTACAAGATTGGGATGCGAAGGCTCAAGGATGTGAATTGATGCTCTCATCAGGGGGAGTTAATACGCGTTGTACTCTTTTTTCCTTACAAGGTTTTGTCCCACTGGGTTTTCCTTGCAAGGTTTTTAACGAGGCAACCAAAAGGCGTATTTCTAAACATGTGTACTCTTTTTCCTTCACTAGGATTTTTTTCCCATAGGGTTTTTTCCTAATAAGGTTTTAACGAGGCACATTATCTATGGACATCCAAGGGGGAGTGCTATAAGAAAAATCAAATTATGGTGGATGTCTACTCTTCCTCCATGATCTTCTCAAATGATTAATGACTTATTGAATGACATATTTCTATGCTTAATGACATATTTTTCCTCACTTTTCATGTCTATATAAAGGCTTTGTAATAGATAGGAAAATACACACAATTGAAGAAGAAATAAGAATCTCTCATCTCTTTCTCTCTATATTTCTTAGCTTGTTTTTACTTGTTCTATATTGTTACTTTGAGTTATATTTTATAACACTTTCCTATTTTTCCATTTTATAGTGAGGAAATTGTTTAATCAGATTTGTTCGACAAAGTCGGGCCCAAGAATCAATTTAACCTTGGCCTATTACAATTGCTCTTTATAATTTTGCCGTGTAATGCATATAAATAGCCATAGCCATAGCCATAACCATAAACAGAGAAAATATTATAAGTTTTAGTGGTAATTTAACTGAAAATGGCAGCCGAGAGAGTTGTAGAGGTTAAGAACAAGCAGGTGTTATTTAAAGATTACGTGAGAGGTTTCCCTAAAGAATCAGATATGTGTATAACTACAGAGAAAACAATAAGTTTAAAAGTCCCAGAAGGAACAAAGGGAGTTGTTGTTAAGAATCTCTACTTATCTTGTGATCCTTACATGCGTAACCTCATGAACAAATCTGAGATTGATGGCTTCTTCAGTTCTTACTCCCCTGGTTCTGTATGTATTCACATTTCCTTCTATTTTTGTGTGCTTTTTCAATCTTAATTCTTTAGTAGGAGTATTACTTATGTATTTGAGAGGACACGAAGTCTAAAGAGAAAGAAGAGACTTCTAAAATATGTGGTATTAAACATGTCACGAGATTTCATTACTATAAAAGTATGCATGAATATCATTAAGCGAAAATAGAAAGTTTAAAATTAAATTATTTTTAAATATATAAATATATCATTCATTTTAAAATAAACTAATAAGAAATTAGTGATACATAAAATGGAATAGAGGGAGTAAATAAAAGACCTCCGAGGAGTTCGATGTACTCATGTTTTATTATTAATCTTTAGCTTATCCTTTGAAGTGTGTGACCCTATCATATAGTAAAAATAGCACGGGCTAGCCAGTTTTCGGACTGATAATTCAAAAATAGTCAACGTTTGCAAAGTCATTGAAAAATAGCCACTATTTTGCTGCAACACGGACCGGTCCAGCATAATATACTGAAGATTAGTGCACATGTGTATGAACTTCCAGCATATTATGCTGGAGCCCCAACACGCGAAAAGTTGCAGCATAATATACTGGAGATTGGAGCATCTGTGTGTGAACTTCCAACATATTATGCTGGACCGGTATATTATACTGGAACTCCAGTATATTATATTGGAGTTAATATTTTCCAGATTTTGAACAGTGTTTTTGTTAAGATTTATCTTTACATGAAAAATTGCTAAATTTCGATTATTTTTGAAACTGTGACTATTTTTCAATTACCACTTCCAAATTTGATTAATTTTTAATTTCTCCATGTCATATAAGCTTTTCGATGGGATATATAATGAGAGCAAATAAAAGTTCTTGGGATCATTGAGCATTATCAATCAAGAACCATAAAATTATTTTCACGTGAAAAATCAGACCCACACACGAGGGGACATGTGAAACATTATAGTATTAATATAATCAAAATCGTCTTCTCTTTAACAACTGAAGTTTTATCCAACAGTCACCCTTAGTCTATTTAAAAAGGATTTACCATACATGCAAATTTTTGTATGATTGTTGATTTTGCCGGGGCCGACTCAACAAGATTGGGAGCCTAAAGTCAAACTTCACAGAGAGAACCTTTTTTTTTTCCTAAAGTCAAACTTCACAGAGAGAACCTAATTTAAAAAAAAAAAAAATCGTCATATATATTTTTAGAGATGGAATTAGTCAAATCATTTAAGAGTTCTTGATTTTCTGGAACTATATTAGATTTCGTAGTAACTTCTTCTAGATTTTCTTCTTGGATGTTATTATCATCTAAATCAACTCTATTAGCGACTTGTTCATTTGAAGAACATCCTCCCATGTTTTCTAATTCAAGTTTTTTTATTATTTGTTAAAAATCTATCAAGGGCTCCCTTTTGGGATTTAATTAGTTCTTCACATTTTTTTTCTCTTTTTGCATAACCGGATTCATTTTTTCTAGCTAACATATTTAAATTGAATAAAATCTAATAATAACTAAAACAGGAATATATACTTAGGAAGTAAGAATATCAATAATGACAAATTTTCAATGAAAAAATATAATATAAGGTTAGAATAATAAAACCTGGCTCAAGAATTTGATAAGTTGATATAACGGTATCGAAATAGTATTGCACTGCTTCAAAATAACGATTGCTTTTGTCTTGTTGCAATGCTTGAAATTTTGAAGAAGATAAAATTTTGAAGAAGACACCCAAAAGCAAACTTTGATCTTTTGTAAGCACATAACGGTAAGTTTTCTGGAATGGAATATAGGAATAATTAATAAGAAGAGAGTAAGAATAAGTGAAAGAGACAAAAATATATGAATAGTTATGTGGGCTCATGTTAGGTAGTAGGATATAATTAGACAAGAAATTAGACACCAACGATCCCCACATAAAAGGTAAAAAATTACTTTCTTCCAAAAAAACTTAGCTTCCAACATTATATGCATGATTTTTTTTTTATTTTTTTTATAATATATAACAAATAATTTTAGAAACAAAATGGGGGCCCCAAAAAGTTGGGGCCTCAGGCTATTGCTTTAGCTGCCTTATGGTTCAGCCGCCCCTGGATTTTGCCATCAACATTTATTGGCGGATGTTGATGATAGTGGCGCTTTGATATATACACAAATTGAAGGAAAAACAGTAAATATTTAACGTGCATGTGGATAGAAGGGCAATTCGGTATACGAAGTATTACGTGTCTAATGCAAGTATCAGTGGCTCATTTCATGACTCGAACCCGTGGAATTTCTTTAGCAAATTTCTTTTTACTGAAAAGTTTGCAGTGTGTTGGTTTATTCTGTTATTTTTAAAAAAAAATGTGAACAAGTTTTTTTCTGGAAACAGCCAATTACAGGATTTGGAGTAGCTAAAGTGATTGACTCAAGGGATCCAAACTTAAAGAAGGGTGACTTAGTATGGGGAACAACTGGCTGGGAAGAATACACTTTCATAAAAGAACCTGCTAGTGCTCTTTTCAAAATTGAACATACTGATGTACCTCTTTCCTACTATACAGGAATCCTAGGTAAAGTTTCAACTTTTTCTATTGAAGGAATAATTTTTTTATTAATAGTTTGTGAAATTCTCTCTTCATCTGCCAGAATTGCTTAGTTGAGAATCCAAGATTTTGACATAATGAATTCTGATAGTTTGATTTTTGTGTACCTTAATTAGGGATGACTGGTATAACGGCTTATGCTGGATTTCATGAAGTTGCTAAAGCAAAGAAAGGAGAGAAAGTATTTGTATCGGCGGCATCGGGTGCAGTTGGGCAGCTTGTTGGTCAATTTGCTAAATTGATGGGTTGCTATGTTGTTGGATGTGCTGGGAGTACTCACAAAGTAAGTCATTGTTGGTTATTTTATCTAGCTTTTATTTTATAGCACCAAATTCATAAAATTGATTTTTGCAACGAACAATAAGTCAACTCTATATGCTTGGCGGTGTAAATATTTTTCACACTATCAATACATAAAATTTAGACATCGCACTTAATACTCAGACATATTTCACCGTCATATTATGGTGGTATTTTGTGTGAATTGGGAAATGCGCTTTTAATTTTTTTAGAAAAATATGGTGCAACGTGGATATTATATAAGAGAATCCATTACTCATATGGTCACTCAATTATCCGCAGTTATCTAGTAAAATCATTTTTAATAGAGAAAAGTCACGTAATCATGCTTATAGCACTTAGTTGGTTGCTCAACCAGATTTCTCAAACTTTTTTATGGCCAAATACTTATTTTACCCTTTAAATTGTCAACTTTTATCGTTATTTATTTTTTAAATATCATGATATGTTTTTCTCTTTTTAATCTATATTATGAACTTACGTATAGAACAAATAAATCTTATTTATAAAGTACAACAACAACAGCCCAGTGAAACCCACAAGTGGAGTTTGAATGATCTTCTATATATTATAGGCATAGTTAATTGACTTTTTTTGTTACAAATAAAAGAAATATGATTTCACTAA
Organism: Nicotiana otophora; assembly: GCA_000715115.1. Taxonomy (NCBI): domain Eukaryota; kingdom Viridiplantae; phylum Streptophyta; class Magnoliopsida; order Solanales; family Solanaceae; genus Nicotiana; species Nicotiana otophora. Next base: position 6,506 of record AWOL01S0011203.1, on the reverse strand, counting down.
ATAATTTCGGATAATTAGTAGGGGCGGCTCAAGGAGGAGGCTAGTAAAGCCTTTACTTCAGGCCCCTAAATTTTGGGGTCCCAAAAATATTTTTAGTTGTGAATTTTTTATCTTATTTTCGCTTAGACAATATTGAAGCTTATAGAAAAAAAAAAAATTCCTTCTATAAGTAAAAAAGAAAAACTGTCTATTTTTTAACAATAGAAATATTTTAAAATTTTGAATTAAGATACTCAAAACATCATATTGGTAAATAATATTTTTTATAGTAAGATTTAAGGTACGCATTGTAAATTTATTCTAACATCTTACTAACGTAAATTTTCTTACCAACGTGAATATAATTATATCTTATAAGATAACTACAATATAGACATAAAGAACGAAGAAAAGAAAGCAACATAAATATTAATACTATATTTTGTAAGATAACTACACTATAAATAAAAGAAAAAAAGTCTTTCTTATTAAAATTTGGCTTTAGGTCACGGGTTTGTTGAGACGTCCTTGATAATTAGTGAACATTTAAATAACGGACTATGCATGAAGTGTGGCAGCCTACTTGTGTTTCTGCGAGTGGATTCAACATTTTCGAGCATTTTTTATTTTATATGATAAATAGGCACAATTGAGTTAGTCTGCAATTGAAAAGTAAGTATTATGATTCTTGTACAATAAAGTCAAAATTGGATGATCGAAATTAACCCTTGAATGTCTTATTCTTGGTAACATTATCATAGAAGATGAACCCTTCTGCAATCACTTTTCTTTTTGGCTTTATCACAAATGAAATGTACATAAGTCTTTTGTGTTCATCTCGACTCATTTTGTTTACATGTTTCTTGACAAGGTTGATCTATTAAAGCACAAGTTTGGATATGATAATGCTTTCAATTACAAAGAAGAGCATGATCTAGATGCTGCATTGAAGAGGTATCGTAAATGTGACGTACTAAAATTTTATTGTATTAGTTCGTAACACTAATACTGAGTAATTAATTAGTCAAGCCAAGATTTTGATATTTCTTTTTATTATCAACCGAAAAGGATCAAAACTGCTTTTATACTATACGAAATAAAATAATTTTACCCTCCATTAAAATTTTGTATCAAATCTACCCCTGTCGTGACCAAAATGGCTCACTCATTTTTTAGAAATTTTAAATCCCAATGTTTTTCTTCATCGTGTTTAAAATGTCCTAATCACCCTCCGCCCCCTTTTTTTTACAGGCCCCCCTACCCTCTTACTTTTATACCCCACCAAGCCCCTTATTTTATTTTATTTTTATTTCTTATTTCTCTTCTTTTATTTTCTTTCTCTTTCTTTTTCCTCTCTTTAACCTCCATTGAAGAACTTCTTCAACCTCTCTTCCGCCAAATTGAATTACTGTGATTGAATAGGAATAAATGTAAAACTGAGACAAATAAATTAAGCTCACTACACAACTGATTATTGGAATAATAAACCTTGCTCTTTGATTGAATTAATGAAAAGGACTGAAACAATAAATGAGAACAAAGGAGATAGAGGATAATTAATTTTTCTTTTCTTATTCTATTTTGGCTAAAGAAAATAATTGGAAATTTCTTGTTTGTTCCAATATTCTCAAACTAGTGAATCTTGAAACGAAGCTACTAAACCCATTAAATGAAGTCAAACGGATTTGTTTACAAAACTATATTTTTCCTTTAGATCTTTTCTTCTTTTGCTAAAAAAACTAGCAATATTTGATTGGTTCTCAATATTTGATCTTTTCTACTAAACCCATTAAATGCATGTCAAGTTGGTTCTCAATATTTGATTGGCTTTTCACCTAAAAGCAAGAGAACAAATATGTTTGACTTTCTAAATTATCATTTTAAGTAGGGTAAAATATATTGGATTTTGTATAATAAATTCCTAGTTTGCTTTAACTATCGATAGAACCAATAAAATAAAATTTTGGGCTCTTTGTCGAGCTATAGTGAAGTTCTTTAATGGAGGTTGAAAAGAGAGGGAGAAGAAAGAGGAACAAAATGAAAGAGAAGAAAAAAATAAAAAAATATATATCTATATATAATAGGAGAGGCAAAGACACCATAGTAAGCCAAACGGCAACATAATAAAAAGCCACTTGGTAATGAAATTAGTTTATTTTTGAATTTAAATTTTAAAATAAATAAATTATGCACTATGTATTGTTAATAATTAGTTACTATTTTGAATTTGAATTTAAACATAGAAGAAAAGTCTAATTTAAATTTGAAACAATTACAAACAACATAGTAAAAAATATAAAAATCAAATTTTTATATTGAAAATAAAATAGAAGAAAAATCTAATTGCTTATTCCATATAATGTAAAAGCAATTCTAAAAATATTGATACATTTTATACAAAATAATAAAAGAATATATTTTTGGACGAAGTAAAAAATATAAAAAATAAAACTTTATATTGAAAATAAAATAGAAAAAAGTCTAATTGCTTATTATATAGTGTAAAAATAATCAACAATATTAATACATTTTATACAAAATAATAAAGAACATATATCTTGGACGAAGTAAGAAATTTATATTATCTATGTTATATTAAAGGATGTATCTATGTATTATATATTATATTATCTTCTATTTATATATAATAGGAGAGGCAAAAATACCATAGTAAGCCCAGTGACAACATAATAAAAAGGCACTTGGCAATTTTAGGACAAAAATTAGTTATGTTAGGTAATAATTAATTATTTTTTAATGTACTTTTAAAATAAATAAATTATGCACTATGTGTTATTAATAATTAGTTACTATTTTGAATTTGAATTTAATCATAGAAGAAAAGTCTAATTTAAATTTGAAACAATTACAAGCAACATAGTAAAAAACATAAAAATCAAAATTTTATATTCAAAATAATAGAAGAAAAGTATAATTGCTTATTGAATATAATGTAAAAAAACAAAATTCTACAAATATTGATACATTTTATACAAAATAATAAAAGAACATATATTTTGGACAAAGTAAAATATATAAAAAAACAAACATTATATTGAAAATAAAATAGAAAAAATATAATTGCTTATTATATAATGTAGAAACAAATCAAAAATAGTAATACACTTTATACGAAATTATAAATGAACATATATTTTTGATGAAGTAAGAAATCTATATTATCTATGTTATATTAAAGGAGTTGTGTATATATAAATATAAATATAT
>AWOL01S0011202.1:0-11258 GCA_000715115.1 Nicotiana otophora | reverse complement strand
TGTGAACTTTGTTCTTACCTGCTTACATGAACCATATCTGTTGTCGCAATGCTTTAACCAAACCCGTTGCTTTATCTTTGGTGTTTGGTTAATCCTGCATTCTTTGGTATTGTTTATGCTTCTAGTTGAATCCTAATACATTTAGATTCCATGATCATGCACAGTCGACTGGCTTAAGTTCTGAGTTTGCCCGTTCTATTTAACCTTAAGATAATATGTCTTCCTGCCATGATACCTTTGAACTTTGAGATCTTTGTGTTATACTCAGCATGATTAGGCTTCTCATCGATTGCTTGCTTGCCTGTTTGTCATGTATAATTGTTATCTCCTAACTATGACCCTGTCTGACCCCTTATGACTTAGACCCCTAAGTTTTTTTTAAAAATTCTTTTATGGCTAATGATCTATTCTGAATTCATTCTAGAAAGCATAGCATGTTCACCTCATATGTGTTTAATATGTTTACCCTGTTAATTCAAAGTGGTATGTCTCCTTAACTCTCCTAGTGTTATGACTATCCTTAGCATGATGTCACCTGCTTAATGATTTAACCTATGTTGCATTTACCATGTTGCAAATTGAGTCTATTGACTCTCCTAGTTCCATGTTCTTTGTTTAATCAATAATGTCACTCTTGCTTCTAAAATGCCAATGTGTTTACGAATCCTGCTAAATGTCATACAACCCTGTCTCTATAAGGTGTTGCTTTAGAACTGTTTGGTTGATTTCCATGCGTGGTCAATTAATTTATTTGGTACATTGGTCAATATTGTAACTATTGGGCTAGATATGAATCCATGTGTGGCTTTGGGCAGTGTAAATAGGCATACTCTCCTGTTTTGGGAAGTGTTTGGATCCGGGCCTGCTATTCGAGTGAAAGAGTCTATTGAAGGCTCGGGCACTACTGGGTTAGCTCTTCTTGAGTCTGCTCTATTTGTTGGGTTTGTAATCATCTCGATTATGTAATATTTGCGTATGATTCTTCTTTTATCATTTACATGTAATAATTTGTAAACAAACAACATAGGAGATTAGTGAAAAAGGGGTTGGGGTATTCTGATTTTTGCATGAACGGGTAGAAAATATACCTATAGGATTTAACTGTCTTGTTTGAGATTCGTTGACGTGATCCTTGATGGTAGGCTATAATTACGTATTTTAGTCGCTTATTGCACTCTAATTTACAACACTTTATTTGTGTTTGAGCTTTAATTGATAGTGTTTTGCACTTATTGTGTGTTTTATGCCTTGTAGGTGTGATTCCGAGCTTTGTAGATGTTATACAATGAATTTGAGCTATGTGGAGCTTTGAAGTCTAAGTAAAAGCCCAAGGGATTAAGTCGGGATCGTGTTCGGGGGTCGAGGATCAAGTCTGGATGTCAAAACGGAAGCAAAAAGCAACACTCTGAGAAAATCCTACAGCCACAGCGCGTGGTGCACCGCGACTGCCCAAATCCTGCTGCCTGACAGATGTTGAGCTCTCTAGAAATCCCTACTAATGCCTCGCGTGGTGCGTCACCCCATATGGCGCGCCTGTGCAATTTTTACAGAGTTATTTTCCTATTTCGGCGAGGAGAAGGTGGTTTCGTCTAGGCTTGACCCTACTTGGTATAAATACATGAAAAATGTTACTTTCTGGACTTTTGACACATATTCAACCTAAGGAGGCTAATGAGGAGTTGGAAGAATACGAGCACAAGGATTTCATTATTCCTTCCTTACTCAAGAACACATATTCGACCTAAGGAGGCTAAGGAGGAGTTGGAAGAACACGAGCACAAGGATTTCATCATTCCTTCCTCACTCAAGACCCGAGTTTGGATTGAATTTATATTTTTCTATACTTTAATTATATTTGTGATGAATTGCTCCATATCTATGAAGTAGTTCTCTTTAGGGTTTGATGGATTTGGTGTATTGATGATTGTTTGTGGATTATAACTCTAGTTTTATGTATTGAATCATTTTTGGATGATTTAGTTGTTGCATCTATATTCACTTGTTCATGTAATCGAGAGAGGCATAACTTGTGATATCTTTGCATTATATTGTTGGTTGAGTTCATAGGCTGTTCTAAGTAATCGATGAAGGCTAGTTGAATCATTGATTAAACCTAGTTAGGAAAATAATCGAAAGAGGTTTTCCTAAAGACCAATCCGCTACGCATTCTTGCATATCTTCACGTGCTTAAATTGGTTCATCTTGTGAGTTTAAGACTTAATCGAGAGGGGAGTTTTTGCTGAACGTTTAAACTAATAATTGAGTGAATTTGAGAGACTCACTTAAACATAAGGGAATTGCCTAAAGTTAGATCCCAAACAATTATCTTGCACCTATGCTATCAAAACCATATCTTCTCCCATTGATAACTTTCTTTGCTTGTTCCTTGTTTCGATTGTCATTAGTCAATAGCTTTAGACTCTTAGTTAATTTTAGTTAGAAATCATATAAATCTTAATCGTTGATCATCTTGGATAGCAACCAAGCTAGAAACTATGTGAAGACAGTTTAAATCTAATCCTTGTGGATACGATATTATACTATACAATATTTGATTAGCGAGCATAATTTAGGTGTATGCTTCGAGCTCGTCAAATTTTGGCGTCGTTGCCGGGAATTGGCAATCAATAGTGTTTGAAATAGTTTGTAGTGCTAATTTAGGAATTTTTCTTTTTATTTTATTTTATTTTTCTCTTTTTGCGTTTGGTGTTCTTTGATTGTGCGCAGGTTACAGGTTAAGATTGGTGCATGACTCGAACTTCTGCGAAGGAAGTGCTACCCTACGAGCTAGAAATTAAAAAATAAATGCGACAGCTGAGGAAGGAAAGAAATCTCACCGAGACATCAGAAAAGGTTGGGCAATCCTCAACCAAAGAAACTATGGATGGAAGCGGTGATGATAATATAGATTTGGCTGCAAGAGAGGCAGCCCAACAACAGGAAAAAGCTGTACGAGATGCTGAGGAAGCAACTATTAGAGATGCACATATTATCTATAAAGATGAGAGGGGTCGGATAATTGCTCAGAATCAACCCTTGGCTATAGACCAGTTCGGAAATATAGCTCCCATGCCTGGGAGACCTCTGGGCGATTATGCTAGATCGGTCTACAATCAAGGCTTATCAAGTGTGAGACCATCTCCAATTGCAGTAACAATTTCTTGTTGAAGCAAGGGTTGCTTCAAACCCCTCAAAATTGCTATGTCTTCAGAGGGAAGATGAGCGAAGAGCCAAACACATATCTAATAGACTTCGAGGAGATTATGAACACCTTTCAATACAATAGTGTATCACGAGATGTAGTGTACTTAAGGGCATTCCCCTTCACACTCAAAGATGATGCAAAACAGTGGCTTTGAAGCTTACCCACAGGATCGATTAAAATATGGGAGGATATGACCAGAAAATTCCTTGATATATATTTCTCCTCAGCTAAAATGGGCAAGTTTAGAAGAGAAATCCATAACTCCTGCTAGAAAGAGATCGAGACTATTTTTGAAGCATGGGAGAGGTTTAAGGAGATAGTTAAAAAGTGTCAACATAGTGGAATCGAACTCTGGATGCAACTCCAGGACTTTTGGGATGGATTGACACCGGTCTCATGTAGAACATTGAGCAATGCAGCTAGAGGCCCTTTGATGAAGAAGACTCTAGAGGAGATAGTTGCAATTCTTGATGAGTTATCTGAAGATGCTAATCAGTGGACCTCTGAGAGTGCTGAAAGAAGAATATCAACCGGTGTTCACCAAGTTGATGCTAACACATCTGTGCAGGTAAAGCTTGATGTTATGGCTAAAGAAATAAGGAAGCTGGCCTTAGCCTCGATACAAAATGAGCCTCATGCAGCTTGTGATATATGAGAAAAAGGACGCCCTACTCATAAGTGTCAAGCCTCAATTGAGGAAGTAAATGTTGTGGGAAACTACAATTTCAATGCAATGGGTCAGAGGCACCCCGGGTTTTTATGGAGTTCACCTGGAGGTATTGTGAATGCTTGGCAACAAAATAACTCTAGACCCCAGGGACAAGGAGCTCCAACATACTAAAATCAGCAGGGGCAACAATTTCAGCCTCAACAGCCCATTCAGCCTGGTCTAGAGGATCTAATGAAGAACTTTATTATCAAGACGGATGAGAGGCTGGACGCCCATTGAGCGGCTATCAAAGAGTTGGTCACATATTTTCGAAAACCTGGAAATACAAGTGGGACAGATTATAACAATATTATCTGAGAGGGCTCCAGGAACTTTCCTCGCTGATACTGAGAGAAATTCCAAAAAGATAGTGAATGCTGTAACTTTGAGAAGTGGAAAAGTGTTAAAATATCTCACCCCGATCCAAAATGATGTGAAACTTAAAAAAGAAAGTGGGGAGCAGCTGAAGAATGATGTTGATAAAAAGAAGAAGGTCCAGCTGAAAGCTGAGAAAAAGAAGAAGGGGGAAACATCGAGGTAGGAGAACATGAGGAGAGTGAGCATATGCTTGCTCTACCTTTCCCTCAAAAGCTATATAGAGAAAAGCTGGACAAGCAGTTTGGGAGTTTTCTGGATGTGCTGAAACAAGTTCATGTAAATTTACCATTCACAGAAGTGCTCTCACAAATGCCTGCTTATGCCAAATTCTTGAAGAAGATCCTGAAGAAGAAGAGGAAGATAGAAGAGACCTCAGTGGTCAAGATCATAGAGCATTGCAGCGCGATATTGCAAAATAAACTCCCACAAAAGTGTGGAGATCCAGGGAGTTTTACTATACCTTTTTCTTTAAGAATTATTAATTTTGATAAGTCTTATGTGATTCTGATGCCTTAATTAATCTAATGCCTCTGTCTATTTACAGGAAATTTGGAGATGGAGATTAGAGAAATAGGGTGTGTCCCAATATCTTTGCAGCTGGCAGACCAAATGACTATAACACACGAGGGGATTGTGGAAGATGTGTTAGTTCGGGTGGATAAGTTAATATTTCATATAGACTTTATAGTGGTGAATATGGAGGAGAACAAGGAGGTCCCCCTCATCCTAGGAAAACCATTCTTAGCGACGGGTAGAGCAATATTGGATAAACACAAGAGGAAACTCATGCTTAGAATGGGTGAGGAGACTGTGACTTTTGAGATGAACGTAGAAAAGGGGGCATAAAAGGATAAAACCAGCTGCGAGTGTTGAGTGAAAAGTGAAGGGCTTGAAAGAGAAGGCTGCAGTGAGCGAGAAAGATAAGGGTGGGGTGTACCCCAAGAAGGCCGAGAAGAAGCTGTCTGCATGGATGTGTACATTAGTTCGAGCGCGGGGAATGGAGCTCGACTTCAACTAGATATTCAGAAAAGTTTCCTTTACCTTATACTTTTTAATTGTGTGTCATGGGGACATGCCATAACTTAAAGTATGGGGTGGAGGATATATTGTATGTATGTATATTAGTTTTTTCTTTTTTACTTAGTTGAGATAGAAAATTTTGAAAGAAAAAACATAAAATTTTTAAAAGTTTCGATTTTCCCCTATGATGGATACTATTCGACAGGTTTCTAAAGTCGAAAGAAAAAGGTAAAAAGATTTCCTTTTGTTAGGTAGTGTAACAAGTCCTCCTTAATTGTTTTTTGTGCCGCAGTTCTTTTCTAAGGGTTTTGTTTGAACCGGTTGTAGTTAGTTTTTATTTTGTAGAGTAGTAGAAAACCTTGTGTTGTGTTGTGTTGTGAATTGAAGGCAATATCTCTTGAATTTATTATACCTTGAGAATAGCAAGTGTTTTAGTTGCGACGCTTAGGCTCAGTTTTTTACTCTTGTATAAGTACCTTAAATTGTATGATCTTAATTTTGCTTAACTATTTTGACTAGAGTGTCTTGATGGTCCAATCCTGAGTAAGTTATGTGCCATGTCTGTGTGAGGTTTAGTGGTATTTTATGCATTTTATTTGATGTCTAGAACTTGCACCGTGTGTTTGCAACGCGAAATAGTAGTTTTATTCAGTCTTGAAAGGGATATAGGCATTTCTTTGTTGAGCCAGATAGATGTTTTTTCCCACCTAATTGTTATGTATCGTAGTTAACTCCTTTGAGAATGTAAGCCTGTTTCTTTGGAAACAACATTACAAGCCCTAACCATTTGTTTGAATTGACCATCTATTTGAACCTTTTACCTCTCGTGAGCATTTGAATTTATTATGAACTTTGTAAAAGTTGAAGTGTGGGTGACTGGTTTGGCTTTTGAGTGGAACTATTGAAATAAGGAGAAAAGTGCAATGTTTTGAAAAAGTAAGAGCCACTTGAATTCAAAAAGAAAAAAATAATAATAAGTGTATGGTTGTGAAAAATATTCCATAATAGTGGTGACTCTTGGTGTAATTGTGCTTAAAGATGTAGGGAGTTAATGTATATTGATGTGAAGGTGGAGTTTTGGTTTGACATATTGAATGGCTAAATATATATATTAAAGTTCTTAGGGAGGTGTAGTCACTCTTACATCTAAATATATCCTACCCATCCCGTAGCCTACATTACAACCAATTAAAATCCTACTTGATTCTTGACTAAATGAGCTCATTTAGTAGAGTAGTACACTACGAGCAAGCCTATGGTACGTCTTCTGTGGCATATGAATGTTATTTCTGAGAGTGAGTGAATTCTTTCTATCTTGAGTTCCTAATTATTCTTAAATTTCATTGTGTGGAACTACTCTCTATTGTTGCGTGAGGGCACTTGATTTATGAAGGAAAGGTAATGTCGCTGACCTCTGTGTTAGAGTAAGTGAGCGGGTTGTGAAAAATGCATGGTGCTTTTGAGTCAAAATTTGAGGCTATGATGTTACGGTATTGTGCTTATTCTGTTTTAAATATTTTTAGTGTGATGACTTATTTGAGTGGTTTAAAAAGGTCGTGTCTATGTGAAGTGTAGTTTGATTGCTCGAGGACGAGCAATGGTTTAAGTGTGGGGTGTTGATGGTAGGCTATAATTACGTATTTTAGTCGCTTATTGCACTCTAATTTACTGCACTTTATTATTGTTTTAGCTTTAATTGATAGTGTTTTGCACTTATTGTGTGTTTTATGACTTGTAGGAGTGATTCCGAGCTATGTAGAAGTTATGAAATGAATTCGAGCTATTTGGAGCTTTGAAGTCTGAGTAAAAGCCCAAGGAATTAAGCCGGGATCGTGTTTGGGGGTCAAAGACCAAGTCTGGACGTCAAAACGCAAGCAAAAAGCAACACTTTGAGAAAATCCTACAGCTGCGCTACGTGGTGCACCGCGGCTGCCTAAATCCTGCTGCCTGACAGATGTTGAGCTCTCTGGAAATCCCCACTAATGCCCCACGTGGTGCGTCTCCCCATGTGGCGCCCCCGTACAAATTTGACAGAGTTATTTTTCTATTTCGGCTAGGAGAAGGTGGTTTCGTCTGGGCCTGACCCTACTTGGTATAAATACATGGGAAAACATTATTTTCTGGACTTTTGATACATATTCGACCTAAGGAGGCTAAGGAGGAGTTGGAAGAACACGAGCACAAGAATTTCATCATTCCTTCCTCACTCAAGACCCGAGTTTGGATTGAATTTATGTTTTCCTATACTTCAATTATATTTGTGATGAATTGCTCCATATCTATGGAGTAGTTCTCTTAAGGGTTTGATGGATTTGGTGTATTGATGATTGTTTTTGGATTATAACTCTAGTTTTATTGTCACGACCCAGAATTCCTACCGTCGGGACCGCGATGGCGCCTAACAGTTCACTTGCTAGGCAAGCCAATGTTAGAGAATCATTAAACTAATCCTTATTGCCATTCAGTAAATAACAATAATTAGCTAAGATAAAATATAGTGTGTGTGAATAATATAAAAACTATATTAATTACTACCACCCGGATCTGGAGTCACAATTCATGAGCATTCTAGAATTCACTACAAGTAATAGTCTGAAAGAAATGCAACTGTTTGGATGAAAGAAATAGTAAAACAGAAAAGATAGACGGGGACTTCAAGGTCTGTGAACGCCGACATATCTACCTTGAGTCTCCGGATCGCGGGTCCAACAGCTAAAATCTCGATCAACCCGAGCCGGTACCAAAATCTGCACAAAAAGTACAAAGTGGAGTATCAGTACAACCGACCCCATGTACTGGTAAGTGTCGAGCATAACCTCGATGAAGTAGTGACGAGGCTAAGGCAAGGCACCTACAAATCAACCTGTACAATTTAACAGTGTATATACTATTAACACTAATGAAGAGCTAGACATGAAATATCGGGAGGGAAAAACATGCTGGGGAAATATGAGATGAAGAACTACAGCAGAATGGTAACCGGAATAGTCAATATACTGTGAATCAACAGGAATAATGAGTACAGTAAAGAAAAAATGCACGGCATCACCCTTTGTGCTTTTACTCTCAAACTCACCATAAAGTCAATAGAAACGGTACGACATCACCCTTCATCCATTAACTCTCATATCATGGCACGACATCACCCTTCGTACATTAACACTCACAATATGGTACAGCATCACCCTTCGTGCATTAACACTCACAATATGGCACGGTATCACCCTTCGTGCATTAACACTCTCCCTTACCACAATGCAATGAAAATTAACAACAGGGAGATAGAATAACATGTACAAGCCTTACTTTAATATTTGGTTCCACAATATCAATCTCAACTTTGAAATAAATACTCAATTTTTACCAGGAGATCCGTAAACATGATAACGACGATAAATTTAACAACACTAGTCTAAACACGTAGCAATTGGGCATATGAAAAGACAATATGAGAGAAACGGAAATAAAATTGGGAAAACAGGTAAATTGGGTACTCGTAACCTCACATATACGCTGCTCACATGAATTTCACATAGCAAATAATATGAGATTCCTAATTCCCTCAAGTCAGGATTAGACACAACATTTACCTCGCTCTGAAGGCCACTTAATACTCAATCACAGCTTTTTCTCTAGAATTCACCTCCAAACCACTCGTATCTATTCAAAAACGACTCAATAATATCAAATATTGCTAAAGGAATCAATTATATTGCATAAATTTAGATTTTCCAAATTTTTCTCCAAAAGGTCAAAAATCGACCCCGGGCCAGCTTGGTCAAAACCCGAGGTTCGGACCAAAATCCATTTACCCATTCATCCCCGAGCCCGGATATATAAGTGGTTTTGGAATCCGACCTCAATTTGAGGTCTAGATTCCCGAATTTTCAATATCCCTAGTTTCTACCCAAACCCCTAATTCTACCATGAAAACTCTAGATTTTAGGTTGAAAATTTATGAAATGAAATGGATAATTGAAAGAAAATGGTTTAAAATCACTCACAAATACTTTGGGGAAGAAAATACCTCTTGAAAATCGCCTCTAGTCCGTTTGATTTTTGAGAAAATGATTTTATGGCTTAAGTCCCGTTTTGATTCTGTTTTAAGTGCTGGGCGACAGTGTTCATTGCGTTCGCAAGAACACTGTCACGTTCGCGAAGAGTATAGGCTGCCAAGCCTTCGCTTTCGTGAAAGGCTACTGCCCCCTAGCCTTCGCATTCGCGAGACCATGCTCGCGATGAAGGATCACTGACGCTCCCCCAGGTGTGCCTAACACTACGCGTTCGTGATGAGCTGGTCGCGTTCGCGAAGGGTAACACCCCCATCACTTCGCATTCGCGAAGAAGAAAATTCCAACCTGACCAGCTTACTCTTAACGTTCGCGGACGCGAAGAAGGACATGCCAGAACACCTGCTGTAGTAAAATACCAAATTTTCCAAAGTCCAAATCATCTTGTGGCCTATTCGAAACTCACCCGAGCCCTCGGGGCTCCAAACCAAACATACACACAAGTCTAAAAATATTATACGAATTTGCTCGCACGATCAAATCGCCAAAATAATACCTGGAACTACGAATGTAGCACCAAATCAAATAAAATTCTCAAGAACACTTTAAAAGTTTTATTTTCTCAACTGGACGTCCGTATCACGTCAAACCAACTCCGTTTCTCACCAAATTTCAGAGATAAGGCATAAATATTATATTGGACCTATACGGGGTTCCGAAACCAATATACGGACCCGGTATCAACAAGGCCAAACATCAACCAATTCTTAAAAACAAATAAATTTTCAGACTTTTAATTTTCATCAAAAATTCATATCTCGAGCTAGGGACCTCCGAATTCGATTCCGGGCATACACCTAGGTCCCATATTTCATTACGGACCCACCGGGACCGTCAAAATACGGGTTCGGGTCCGTTTACTCAAAATATTGACCGAAGTCAACTAAATTTAACTTTTAAGGCAAAAATTCTTATTTTCTTCAATTTGCAACATAAAAGTTTTTCGGAAACACGCCCGGACTGTGCACACAAATCGAGAAGGGTAAAAATAAGATTTTTAAGGCTTAAGAGCACAGAATCGAGTTCTAAAACATAATATGACCTTTTGGGTCATCACATTCTCCACCTCTAAAACGACCGTTCGTCCTCGAAAAGACATAGAAAAGTACCTGAGCTGGTGAAAAGGTGGGGATATCTAGTTCGCATATCGGACTCAGACTCCAAGGTAGATGCTTCTACCGGCTGACCTCTTCATTGTACTCGAACTGAAGGATAACTCTTAGAANCCTAACTGAAGGATAACTCTTAGAACTCAATTGTCGGACCTGCCGGGCTAGAATAGCTACCGGCTCCTCCTCATAAGTCAAATCCTTGTCCAACTGGACTGAGCTGAAATATAACACATGGGACGGATCACCATGATATTTCCGGAGTATAGACACATGGAACACCGGATGAACTGCTGATAATCTAGGTGGTAGTGCAAGCCTGTAGGCTACTTCACTCACCCTTTCAAGAATTTCCAAGGGTCCAATATACCTAAGGATCAACTTGCCCTTTCTTCCAAACCTCATTGCACCTTTCATAGGTGAAACCCGGAATAATATTCTTTCCCCAACCATGAATGCAATATCACAAAATTTATGGTTGGCATGACTCTTTTGCCTAGACTGAGTTGTGCGAAGTCGATCTTGAATAATTTTGACCTTATCCAAGGCATCCTGTACTAAATCGGTACCCAACAACCGAGCCTCTCCCGGTTCAAAAGTTCAACTGGCGAATGACATCGCCTTTCGTGTAATGCCTCATATGGAGCCATCTAAATACTCGACTCATAGCTATTATTATAAGCAAACTCCGCAAGTGGCAGGAGTTGATCCCAAGAACCTCCAAAGTCTATAACACAAGTGCGAAGCATATCTTCCAATATCTGAAT
>AWOL01S0011200.1:136799-159683 GCA_000715115.1 Nicotiana otophora | reverse complement strand
TATATATATATATATATATACACACACATACGTGTGTGCGCGCGCGTGTGTAAAGCAAATATCTTTCTTATCTCTATGGTCTTTGAATTTAACTTTTATATAATGATGATGTAAGAAATATTTGCACAATCATATTACTAATTAAATGATAAATTACATGTAATTTTGTAGTAACCCAAAAATAATGGTAAGTTACTTACACTTACTGCGTAACAACTTTTTTACAAGACTATGACCGAAGGTATAAATAGTATTTACACAATCGTGTACTTATTAGGTAACCATAAGTAAAAAATTTATAAGTGTTAATTAATACAACAACAACAACAATCCAGTATAATCCCATTAGTGGGGTCTGGGGAGGGTAGTGTGTACGCAGACCTTACCCCTACCCTAGGATAGAGAGGCTATTTCCAAATGACCCTCGGCATCCTTCCCTCCAAGAACTCCCCACCTTGCTCTTGGGGTGACTCGAACTCACAACCTCTTGGTTGGAAGTAGAGGGTGCTTACCATCAGAGCAACCCACCTTGTCAATAAGTGTTAATTAATACAACAACAACAACAATCCAGTATAATCCCATTAGTGGGGTCTGGGGAGGGTAGTGTGTACGCAGACCTTACCCCTACCCTAGGATAGAGAGGCTATTTCCAAATGACCCTCGGCATCCTTCCCTCCAAGAACTCCCCACCTTGCTCTTGGGGTGACTCGAACTCACAACCTCTTGGTTGGAAGTAGAGGGTGCTTACCATCAGAGCAACCCACCTTGTCAATAAGTGTTAATTAATACAACAACAACAACAATCCAGTATAATCCCATTAGTGGGGTCTGGGGAGGGTAGTGTGTACGCAGACCTTACCCCTACCCTAGGATAGAGAGGCTATTTCCAAATGACCCTCGGCATCCTTCCCTCCAAGAACTCCCCACCTTGCTCTTGGGGTGACTCGAACTCACAACCTCTTGGTTGGAAGTAGAGGGTGCTTACCATCAGAGCAACCCACCTTGTCAATAAGTGTTAATTAATACAACAACAACAACAATCCAGTATAATCCCATTAGTGGGGTCTGGGGAGGGTAGTGTGTACGCAGACCTTACCCCTACCCTAGGATAGAGAGGCTATTTCCAAATGACCCTCGGCATCCTTCCCTCCAAGAACTCCCCACCTTGCTCTTGGGGTGACTCGAACTCACAACCTCTTGGTTGGAAGTAGAGGGTGCTTACCATCAGAGCAACCCACCTTGTCAATAAGTGTTAATTAATACAACAACAACAACAATCCAGTATAATCCCATTAGTGGGGTCTGGGGAGGGTAGTGTGTACGCAGACCTTACCCCTACCCTAGGATAGAGAGGCTATTTCCAAATGACCCTCGGCATCCTTCCCTCCAAGAACTCCCCACCTTGCTCTTGGGGTGACTCGAACTCACAACCTCTTGGTTGGAAGTAGAGGGTGCTTACCATCAGAGCAACCCACCTTGTCAATAAGTGTTAATTAATACAACAACAACAACAATCCAGTATAATCCCATTAGTGGGGTCTGGGGAGGGTAGTGTGTACGCAGACCTTACCCCTACCCTAGGATAGAGAGGCTATTTCCAAATGACCCTCGGCATCCTTCCCTCCAAGAACTCCCCACCTTGCTCTTGGGGTGACTCGAACTCACAACCTCTTGGTTGGAAGTAGAGGGTGCTTACCATCAGAGCAACCCACCTTGTCAATAAGTGTTAATTAATAATAAAATAAAAATAATAACTAATTTGTTATCATATATTAAAATACTTTATAATACCAATGTGTGTATATATATAACAAAAATTGACTTTTTTATAGCCTCTGTGTGCTCTTATTAATGAATTTATAAAGGAAAAAGTTAAGAATTGTTGGGCATAAAGAGTCTGCAATGAATAAGGGAGCATGTCATATTGTCAATATTGCATGGCTATTAGTAGTCTACTATTCATTTTCTATTAATAGGAGCCATCCCCCTATGTTACTAATGCATGTAATAAGAACATAGAAAAAGAAAGGGCACTAAACTAACGGTACAAAACAAATTTATTCCATTAATTTATTTCTAAACTTGTTGGTGGGTCGGGTATTACAGATGGATAAAATAAAAATAAAAATAAAAATAAAAATAAAAATTCAATTTTTATTACAAATATTTATGTTGTCCAAAATTGGTTCTTTTTAAGAGAGCAAAAATTAAAGTTCGACTTGTGCACACATTTTCATTAACTATGTACAATGTATTAATTACATTATAAAATGTAAAGTCCTACTTTATTTATATTTCACTGCTTGCCCATGACCTTTAAAGGAACCGCAATCTCTTTTTAGCCGGTTATAAGGCCCCCTAATTAAGAATTTGGGGTCAGACTATGCATAGATTGGGATTAGTCTATTAATTGAACCATAAATATTCCACACTTGAAGGGGAATGGACAGGGGCGGAGTGCAGGAGTCACTACGGGTTAGATAGGACTCAGTAATTTTGGCTCAAACGATATTTATGTTAAAAATTCGTTTAATATGTTAAAACGGGCAGTCTGGTGCCAGAGGCGGAGCTAGAATTTGAAGTTTATGCGTTCATGTCGTAATCTCAAATTAATGTACAATATTAACTGGGTTCATAGTTAAATATTTATACATATTTAATGAATTTTTTAATAGAAATACAGGGTCTACACAACAGTTACTGGGTTTCCGGGAACCCATATTTTGTACCCTAGATCCGTCACAGTCTGGTGCATAAGGCATTCTGCGTTTACGCATGGTCCGAGGAAGGTCCACATCCCAAGGTGTGTGATGTAGACAATTTACATTAATGTAAGCATTAGTGGTTGCTTTCACGACTCAAATCTGTGACATTTTACCGTTGCTCCGAGGCTCCCCTTCACAAATTTATTTAATATTAATAAGTAGAAGAAATTATAGCTCAGAACCCATAAACTTAAAATTCTGGCTCCCGTGAAAAGGATATAATATTATAGTATTAAATTAATTTTGCAAAATCTTTAGATCTCAATAGCATAGGCCTACACAGATCTCTTATATTAGGATGGCTAAACTCTTTAGCGTAGGAAAAAAAGGTATATAGTTCATTAAGGAGGGCTAGCTAAGAGACTGAGTTGCTGTTTCAATCAAAACATTTTAATTTAGTTATTTAGTTGAAAAACGGGTATTAATGCATAACACATAAATTATGTTCTTTCTTTAGTTCTAGTAATTTCTCTGAATTTGATTTTTAGTAATTGCAAATTTAATATTTGTTTCCACATCATGTAGTTTCAATTTATAATTCGAGTGCAGGGTCATTTTGTTCCATTCTCAAGGAGGAAGATAAGTGACATGGATTAGTGAAAATAGAAAGTCAAAAGTTACATGACAACTTGCATATATAGAGGAAAAACAAGGTAGAATTTTGGGAAAACCGTGGAACGAGTTCTGTATAGTCGAATTTTAACTTTATGAACCTTTAAAATACTTAACATTTAATACTTTTAACATTATAAATTTATATATACTAACTGCAATTCGTGGCAAATTTAATAGACTTTTACACATAAATTTATATTTAGAATCAAAAGTATTAAATTCATATAAAATCTGTTACTAATGAAAAGGACAAAGTGTTATTAAAGTGTCAAGCTAGTGTGTATTTAATTACTTTAATTGAATTGAACTTAGGAATTAAAATAAAGTTGAAAAATGAAGTTGTATTTCCTTATTGCGGCTTTGTGGGATAATAATACTACAGCTACGACTTTAATAACATCTTCTTTCCCTCACATGCCAACTTTATTTTCTATACAATGTTTTTCAAACCTCTCCCACTTTTTTTGTATCTTTATATAGTCCCATCAACTTCTCTATCCTTTTGTATTAATCCATTCATCTCTCTCTTTCTCTCTTCCTCTCTCTCTCAAAACTGATTCATTTATCAATACCTTTTTGTATCAATCAATCAGTTTCTCGATTTAGAGAAAATAAACAATTTTTAATGGATCATAACAAAATTAAAGTTGGTTTTAAGAACAACAATCAAGAAAGGGAAGAAGATTTGGACCTTAGAAGAGGTCCATGGACTGTTGAAGAAGATTTTACACTTATCAATTTTATTGCTCATCATGGTGAAGGTCGTTGGAATTCCCTTGCTCGTTGTGCTGGTAAATACTCACTCTCTTTTTTCCACATATATTTGTTGATTTCTTCTGTCATCGTAGTTGAAGAGGAGTCTTGCAGCAACGGTAAAGTTGTCCCCGTGTGATTTATAGGTCAAGGTTCGAGTCGTGGAGTCAGTCCCCTTGTCTCCGTATGAATTATAGTTCACAGGTACGAGTCGTGTCCCCGTCCAGAAAGTCCTTAAGAATGAGAGAGATGACTAAAAGGCTATTCTATACTGACTCTTGTAGTCGAGTCGAGGGGGTTTGGCTGATACTAGACTCTAAAAGAGTTTTCTTCGAGCGAGCGGTATTTCTACTTTTTCGGGAACTGATGCTTGCATTAGGGTAGGTTGGCTACATAACACATTTTTAGGTGCGGCTCTTCCCCGAACCCTGCATGAACATGGGACCCTGCGTGAACACATGATGCTTCGTGTGTTGTTTTCTATCATCATAGCGTACTTTCGCATATCGACTTTCTTGAAAAAGATCAATGTGATGGAATGATTGAAATTTCTCCACTTTTAATCGGATCCTCGGATTCGAGTCTTTAGAACGAAAATCTTCTTGATATAGGACCTTTACCATTAGTAGGTTCTTTGGAGCGATTCAGATTAATTGCACCAGTGAATTTTAGATACGGTTAAACTAGAAATATCTCTCTTGAGAGAAACAAATATTTCTTTATTCAAGGAAATATTCTTTTCCATTTCTTTTGGTATAAACTATAAACCAATTGGTAAGAATGGATAGTTCACGCAAATAAATATCCATATGGATATGGTTTAGCATTAGTTCTTTCCGTACAAGCAATTCTTAAAAGCGAAACAGTACGTTGTCAAATTTGATAGTGATAAAGGAAAGAAAAGGGCTTTTTTCTTTTTTCTTTTTTGGTTTGGGTGGTGGGGGAGAAGTAGTAATAATATTGAAGTGGTATTGGTACTTTTCATCAAATGCTTCCACGAGTTCGAACAGTGGCAGTCATCGTACCTTTTGATATCCGGCCATTTTTCGAACCCTACGTGAATACGAGATATTTTGTACATCGGGCTGTTTGTTTTTTAATTTTATGTTATGAACTTTACTATTAAGCTCTAAAATGAGAATTTTAATGATTCGATTGCTTAAAATTAAACAGGTCTGAAGCGAACAGGGAAAAGCTGCAGATTGAGATGGCTTAATTATCTTCGCCCAGATGTTCGACGTGGGAATATAACTCTTGAAGAACAGCTCTTGATTCTTGAATTGCATTCTCGTTGGGGAAACCGGTATGTTATTTTAAAACATTAATTTAGCTTTTACAAACTAATAATATTGTAAAAGATTTTATACTATCGTAATAATTTAACCCCGTTATAACATGTTTTCTCCCCTGTATATTATTCACGTTACCAACTTATGATTATAGATAATTGCCTATAATTGAGTTTTCAATAACATGATAATGTAAAAAATCTTCATATTCTTCATTCGTCTACTTCTTATGTGAATTTGTTCCGCAGCTTTAACTAAACTCATTGATCTGGGCTAGAACTATATAACATAAAAGAATGTAAAATATATAAATTTAATAAGATCGTATTTATTCTGAATTCTTTTAACTCTAAATTTTGGAATCACTTATATTTGTCTTTAGTTATCTTGTTGGTATTTATTCACTCTTTCATATTGTTGCCAATTTTTTTCTTGATTGTAGCTGGTCAAAAATTGCTCAGCATTTGCCTGGAAGAACTGATAACGAGATCAAGAATTACTGGAGAACCCGAGTGCAAAAACATGCCAAACAACTCAAATGTGACGTGAACAGCAAGCAATTCAAAGACACCATGAAATATCTTTGGATGCCAAGGTTAGTCGAGAGAATTCAAGCCGCCGCCGCCACTTCCGGCACGACGGTGGCTTCTTCCTCCACCACCACCTACATCCAAAACCAAGAAAATCAACAGCCACTACCAAACATAAGTACTATGTCTGAGGTTAATGTTCCCGTTCAACTGACGAATAACGTTGACAAAACAAACGGTCTTAATTATTCAAGCACGATTTTCACACTGGAGAATTCAAGCACAACAGCTTCATCAGACAACTCATCTTCTGACCTCACTGATTGTTGCTACAATTTCCCAATTAACCAAAGCGTTAATCAGGATTATGATCAAGTTAATCAAAGTAATCAGGTGTGTTATGGAGATCAATACTTAACTAGCCCAACTGGTTACTTTAACCCTTGTTACTTTCAAGCTTTGGATCAGCAAAACTCCCACCAATTGATGGACGGTGAATATGGTTCAGACAATTCATGGAATATTGAAGATGTGTGGTTCTTACAACAGCAATTTAACAACATGTGATAACTGTTTAAACAATATCCTTAAACAGTACCTTAAAAAATCAAAAGAGTACGTTGGGAGATTGATATAGAAAATATAGAGTACATTTTTTATTCTTATGCAAAAACATATATGCTCCTATGTACTTAGCTTTCTAGGATACTTTCCACTTTCTCACTCTTTTGTAGTATCTTATAGTGACAACTTTTATTTGCTTAGCTTTATGTTTTTCTACAAATATCTTGTTGCATAAAGGTTAAATATTTCTTACCAATTAGTTGGGATTAAGTTTTTGTCATGTTATTAAGTTTTATTTATGTTAAATGTTTGTTTTAAAATTTTTAATCTTGTTAGAGATTTATATGTCAGAAGAAAATAGAAAACTTCCAATGCTAGCTAGAGAAAGTAATTTTTTAATATTGAATTCAGACGAGCTTAAATGGACCGAAGGTAGTAAGAATTAAGGCATATCAATAGTTAATATATAAGCAGAAACTAAAAACTTGGAGTATAACAATCAACCCAAATTATTTAAATATCTACTTTACAATTGTACTTAGGTCCTCTTTTTACTTTTTTCTGTGGAGTACGTAATTAAGAAACTTATGGTGGAATTATAATAAGGGAAAAGATACAAGTGTAAAGCGAGCATTATAATGAGAGGAGAGTGCATAATTGCCTCCACTATCTTTAATAGTAAAATGTCTTTAATAGTATTTTGTTTTGAGAGCATGTATAGACTTGGACAAGTCTCTTAGCAAATTAAATACAATTGATTGCTCGTTTCATATGTGGATATATGCCAATTAATTGAATCATATTAAATATTTGTGTTTATTTTGATATATTTATATTTTGTTGTCTCATTTATCGTTGTTGAGAGTTTAATTTTCTAGCTTACGCATACGCATGACACCTTATTTTTTCTATCATTAACATATAAGTCGAATTGGACAAGTTTTTTTCTATGGAAAGAGGAGGTGAATAATATAAAACGTGTGTATTTGACTATTGTAGACGATAAGCTACCAAACTACGAATGGAATACTACGATGTGAAAAAGGGTGTGGACGTGTGGTGCTTGGCTTGGCGGCTAGAATCTTAATAAGCTGCGTGCCTTAAAGAGAAGCCATTAAAAGTGGTCCAAAAGTTAAAGAGCGTTAATTAGCTTCCACGTATAGCCTCCCTATGAAGCACTTCCTCGGCTTAACTTTTGCGGCAAAGTTTGAATAGAAACGAGTTGAAAACAAATTAAAATTTATAATCTAAAACAAGATATAAATATTTGTATGGTTGTATGTAGGGGTGTACATGAATCGGGTTGGTTCGATTTTTATCAAAACCAACTAAACCAACCATATTGATTTGGATTGATTCTATTTTGTCGCGGGAGTTTTCAGGTTTTTTTTTGTTACATGAAAATTATTTCAATCTTACTTTATTAAATTTTTTATAAGTAAATATATGTTTAGTAAAAATTAAAACAATTAATAAACATATGATCCATTAAAATATTCTTATGGGAAAATTTTCTTAGTAACACATAATAAGTTATTCTTTTGTCATCTCACAATAAGTTTTCCTTGATGTACACTTTCAAGGTTAACCAAATTTAATAATTAAATATATAATTTAGTATGATACCTAAATCATGTTCTATTTAATTTTAAATTATCAAAATACCACTTCAAATTTGAAAAACATATACGAATTTAATAGATCTTGACATATGAATATGGAAGAACAAAGAGATTGACGCATTTGAATAACAATTGATAAGAAAGTGATCATACAACTCATTATTTAAAGTTAATAAAAATGGAGCACTTCATATTCTATTAAATATTACTTCCCATAAGAGAATCCCAAATATTTCTAGACATTTTTTAAATAAAATTATATACAAAGTCTTAAAAGTATATATAAAAATTATATATTTATATATCGGTTTGGTTCGGATTTTTTACTCAATATCAAACCAAATCTAATCGATTTTTTTTTATCGGTTTGATTTGACTTTTCGGTTTGGTGCGATTTTTCGGTTCGGTGTGTACACTCCTAGTTATTTGTCATTGTATTAAGAGTAAAATAGAAAATGTAAAATTAATTTATTTTTAAAATAAAAAATTATTATTCTTTTTGGAGCAGACAAAAAAAAATATTATAGTAAAACGGATGGAATAATAGCCAGTATAGGCTTCCTAGACGTGAGCACCCTTAGCCGCAAGCCTTCAAAAATGGGTCAGGTAGGCAAACAGCCATTTTTAGGGATGTTATTTAGAGATTAGCTAATTAGTAGTTATTTTGTCTTGCAATTGTGAACTAAAAATTTTAATTTTAGAATAATTTAAGATATTTTTGTCCCGAAAATTAAACTGAAAAATTAAAATTCAAGACGCACTGGCTAATTCCCAATATCAATCCTTTAGAGTGGCTACCTGGTATCATTTCAACTTAAACATGCCGTCTTTAAGTTATTTCCTTTGGTTTTTACAATTTTTAATATATGTTCTTCTCTTTCTTCGGACAGTGGAAATCGGATCATCCATCATCAGTGTATAGAATTTAAACTCGTCTGTTAGTAAGTTCTAATCTAACGGTAACAAGTCGTAGTAACCCGTTTATGTAGCAGGACCACTGCGGTAATGTCTTTATTGGTAGGTTACCACCCATCAAAACTTCAACAAATCTTTGGCTTATAAGTACTTTACAGCTTCAGCCTTTTCTACTATTGAAAAGGACATAAAAAGTTGAGTCATAATTAAACAGTTGTATTGTATTGGTCCCTCTCGAATAGAATCAGTTTTTAGCCCCATTTTAAATAAAAGAACAGTTTGGTACATGAAATATTCCGCATTCATACAGGATTCGGGGAAGGGTCACATCCCAAGCGATTTGATGTAGGCAACATATACCCCGATACAAGTTTCAGTGACTAATTCCACGGCACGAACTCGTGACTTATAAGTCACACGGAGACAACTTTGACGTTGCTCTAAAGTTCCCCTTCTCTAATCCAAATGTGAACATTTTGATATTGATATTTGGTGTGCTTGTGTTTATCTTGGTGGGAGTTCAATTTGGGAGATGAAAGAGGAACAGGGAAGACTTTTCCTAGTTGACATTTTGACATTTAGTTTGAATATCCTTTCCTCTATCACATAATCCACTTAAGAAAATTATAGTATAATTATTTTTTTTTGGTAGTAATAGTTAATATTGATGCTCAAGTCACTGACGCTTTGACTAATGAACCTTTTGGGCCCGGGGATGGAGTTAGGGCGGCGGAAGGAGGTTCATTCGAACTCCTTTCGTCGAAAAATTACAAAGTACATATAAGGTCAAATTTTTTTATATATATTAGTTGTTGAATCTATTTAATTTCTCTGCATATTTTTATTTTTGTTTTTTGAATTTTCTTAGTGAAAATACTGGTTCTCTAACTGTTCGTGGCTTTATCCTTTTAAATATACGATGCCATATTCACTTGTAAATAGTTAGAAACTTATTCTTTATGAAGCATCAATATCATTTATCAATATCCTATTTATTTAATTAGTTATACCCAAGCAAACAACTGTGTATAGAATGGATTACCACTTGCATGCGTGCAAAATTCAAGCCTCATTGTCAACTTGAGTGCTATCGTAGTAAACATATATATAGACTACTTATTGTCAGATGCGGCTCAACAGATCTTGTGGCCTAAGGCAAAATCATATTGAGAGATTGTTAAATTTATTTTACAAAAACTTTACACTAACAATAAAATTTGCTTTCTAAACAATAAAATTAATCATTTAAGATAAAGAATAGCGAATTTCAAAAAAAATAAAAATAAAAGGGGAGAAGAGCACAAAGAATAAAGTGGTGGATTATCGGATGTTGAGGTCCAGAACTTAAAGTGAAAATTTTGATTTGGCTATCATCACTATCAAGAAAAAGAAATAAACGTATATAACGTAATAATTTAAGTTTTGAGTATTGACAGTGTCAAAAATATTTACTCATTCTTATCAATTTAAACGATAATTGTAGTTCACTCTATTAATTAGTAGCACTTATTGGTGAATATCTAAAATTAATTGTAGATAACTTAATATAATATGTTGAATTACACTAAAAGAAAATCGGTGCACGAATGCTTTTGTGTTCATGCAGTTTCAAAGAAGATTGTAAAACAAATTCATTATGTTGTCGATATATATCTGAATTCCTATATAAAAAGGATAAAATTAAAATTAAAAAGTAAAACAAATATACTAATTAATGAGTGAGAAAACTATCATAATTTACAAACTTATTGGTATAAAATAACCTTAATCAAATAACAAAAATATATACTATAACACTTTTTTTTATAATAATTATTTATATAAATTCTATAGTATATGGTAGTCATAATAATAAGAGATTAAATTTGGGGCCTAAGGCAATGGCCTCACTGGCCAAGCCTTTAGAGTCGCCTTCTCATTATTTATCTTTAACCCAAGTCAATCAACACAAAATGACTGACGAGACAACAATGATAGACACGGCACAATCATCACTATTGATAACTGAAGAAGCAGATATGCTCCAACACAGTACACAAAAGCCAAAAATGGAAGGAAACAAACTGGACCCCAAGGTAAGCTTCAAAGATAGAGTAATTGAAAATCAAATCTTTGAGTCTGGACTGTGACTGTGGCATGTTTACCTATCTGTCACTTGAAGATGAAAATGATAACCCCACAAATCACTCAAATTTTGTACCCATCTCCTCGGCTGAAAAATAAAGACTTTACAAATCCGGGACCAAAGCACTAATCATCAAGCTTGCCTTCTCTCTAACCAATAGAGAGAGAAACTTCTGATGCGAACAATAAACAATAAGCCAAATCAACAAAAAAATGACCGACGAGACAACAACGATGGACACAACACAATCAGCATCGCTGACAACACAATCATCATCGCAGATTCGCTCCAGCGCAGTACACAAAAGCCAAAAACGGAAGGAAGCAAACTGGACCTCAAGGTAAGTCCTCAAGATAAAGTAATTGAAAATCAAATCTTTGAGTCTATGGATTTTGACCGTGGCATGTTTACCAATCTATCACTTGAAGATGAGAATGATAACCCCACAAATTACCCAAGTTTTATACCCATCTCCTCGGCTAAAAAATAAAGACTTTACAAATCCTGGACCAAAGCACTAATCATCAAGCTAATAGGTAAACGAATGGGTTATAACCTTCTTCGCACAAAAATACAAAAAATCTAGAACACGACAGAGCCCCTAAATCTCATAAATCTTGGTAATGATTTTTACCTTAAAAGATTTTCGTTGGAAAACCTGTACACCACAGTCCTGAATAATGGACCGTGGTTCATTGGATCCCAGTTTCTCTCTATTGGGAAATGGACACCGAAATTTAATCCCAACAATGTCCAAATTACGTTTTTCACCATATGGGTGCGCCTTCAAGAATTACCTACAGATTATTATGATCTAAATATACTCCAGAAAATTTGAGGCACAATTGGTATGGTCCTAAAAATTGACAGTTGTATGACACACACAACACAAGGAAGGTATGCCAGACTCTGTATTTTAGCACCACTGGGCAAGCCTTTACCTATGAATATTATGATTGGTAAACATCTACAGGAAATACACTATGAGGACACAAACCCACTTTGCACAACTTTCGAATGCTTGGCACACAACCATTACCAATATTTACAAAGCAGATCTACCAAACAGACGGAACAGACAACCTCAGAAGAACAATCAACCCGAGGTCAATGGAAAACAATCACCTACACAAACAAGAGGTACGCTACTAATAAAGCCTCAAAAATAGATGTAGATGGAAAACAAAGAGACAAAGGGAAAACACCTACTGAATATTTTGAAAGAAATGGCAAAGAAAAAGGAAAAGAAAAATAAAAATAAAATAAAAAGAAAACGAGAAAAGGGAATTTAGAATAGAGTAAGAAAAGAAAGAAGAAAAAGAAAAAAAGAGAGACAATTATTACATCAAGAAGTGATGTTACTAATAATACCAACTTTATGTTGGAAACAAGAAAAGGAAATTACTTTGGACCCAAGAAAGAGGTAACAGGAAATAACCCTTCAAACAACAAAGAGACATTTACAGTTACACAAAATAACATATTTTCCATCTTAAACGACAACGGATGGGAACCTCAAAACAAAAATCCAAAAACAAATTAAACCCAATCTAAAACATCAGCAAAATTATCAACTACACACACTCAATTCCAGTTTACATCAACTGAATCCACAGTACCTACGGAACAAAAGCTTCCTAAGACCAGAACCATAAATATATAAAAAACTCAACACACAGCAACTACAAAAACCCACGGACTCCATCAAACATCAACCCAAAAGAACAGGGCCTAGAACCTCATCAGTCCAATTTGTTCCCTCTTTTGGCCAATACACAGAAAGTCACTCATATCGCATTTAATGCTCTGACCACTGCCCTTCCACCATCCCCCTACACCTGCCAATACCACTCATTTCTCCTCTATTACCCCTAATCCAAACCGTATGACACAAAACCACACCTCTCGTTAACCCCCCCCCTTTCCCAAAATTATAACCCACCCTAAACGACTGCCCATCTGAAACATCTCCTAAACCCAACCAATTATCTCACTCCCCACAAATCATCACCACAACAAACAATATCGAGGCACTACCAAAATTATCATTGGAACCACCACTACAACCGCCACCAGAATCACTATTACGGACACCATTACAGGGAAGAAAAAGACTACCAACTCCAACCACAGATAACAAACTACTACTTCCAAACGATGATTATCCCAGTCCCAACAGTCATCAACCACCAAATGTACTACAATCAGATGAGCAACTACATGTATGTGCTAATGAATCAACAGTGGGATACACCTCACCATATTTAACAGGATCCCACCAATCACCACACACGTGCAAACCAGGAACCGGCGATCCCCAATCAACAACAGGCGGCCATGATCCTGGAGATAACACAAGAACTAATCCAGATGATAGAGCAAGGTCTTTACACCAACGAACATGCAACAACAGCAATACAGTCACTCTACACCTAGGAGATAGCAGCATTGGACCTTGTCCAATAGCTAGGCAACCACAACGCACACCAGTAGCAGGAGCTCCCACCTTCTCCGTAGAACCAGGAGGAGGTTGCATCCCCACAGGCCAACTGGTTGCTCTTGTCGTTAGAATACGTACTGCCGGAAAATCTGGACATCGAGGATCAACTAATACCACTAAATCCATTATCCCCTTTGAATATAGAGGAGGCAGTGGCTATGGTGCTCGAGCACGAACAACAGGCGCCAAATATCCTCGATCAAATTCTTCGAAACATCACACTGCAGGAATCACTATCAATGATACTCTACGCAAATAAAGAAAAAAGGTGCTTCATCACTGTCCCAACAAATGTCTTGAGGATTTCAATGAACATCCGCTCCTACCCACTATCAATCCTCCACAAATATGCTATCCTGATAATTCCAACACAGACGGAGGAGGACATTCTGATAGAAAATGGGGTGGACCACCCACTGACCACTCACTTGCGCATGTCACTAGCTTTGGGAGGGAGTTCAAGGATCGTTAACGAGATCCAGATGAAGATACTCCTTTGGAACTGCAGAAGGTGTAACAGCCCTGAATTCAAGCAGAGCTTCAAGGACCTCGTGGGGTGGAACAAACCCTCCATCATATGCCTTATAGAGACATGCATGCAGAGTCACTACGACCTCATGGAGTTTGTCAATTTCACTGATCTATTTGAGCTTAGTGCAGATGGGTACTCTGGAAGTGCTGTCTTAATGTGGAAGCAGGAAGAGCTTGCTGCCGACCCAGTTGCCACCACTTATCAGGAGATCCATGTCAATATCCAGGTTAGAGAAACATCACATCGTTAGCTTTTATCCTTAGTTTATGCAAGTACGAATTTAGCTAATAGAATATTTCTATGGAATAACTTAGAAACTGTAGCTAAAAATTATACTATGCCATGGCTATGATGTGGAGATTTTAATGAAGTAACAACTGCTTCCGAAATGTTTGGAGGAAGCCCAATTAACAATACTAGGACTGCTGCCTTTCTACAGTGCCTAGACAATCTTAATATGATTGACCTAAGGTTCACAGGACCTAGGTTCACGTGGACAAATAATAGAAAAAAAAAGGCTCACCAAATCCTGGAACGACTAGACCGCTTCCATGCCAACCTGGACTGGGTAGGGATATACCCAGATGCGACTGTGTCTCATTTGCCATGTACGCACTCTGGTCATTGTCCCGTCATCTTAAATTTAACAAAACCTATGAAAACACCTACCCACATATTCCGCTTTGAAACAATGTGGCAAAGTCACCCTGATTTTAACAGTATAGTTATCTATCACTGGTCAAACAACATATACTATAGGAATGTCATATCTTCCTTTACGGAACATGTGGAGTCTTGGAACAAGAGCACTTTTGGAAATATATTAAAAAAGAAACAAACATTACAAAATAGAATACTAGGTATTCAAAATATGCATCCCACCCACAAAAGAGACTTCCACATAGACCTTGAGGAAAAACTCATTTGTGAATATAATGGTATCCTAAAAAATGAAAAGAATTTCTGGAAATTAAAATCTAGAGTCCAAAGGCTAAATGACGGAGATGCCAACACTAAATTTTTTCACATTTCGGCTATCCAACAAAGAAGGAAAAATAGAATCCTAGGGCTCAATGATTCTGTAGGCAACTCGACTTTTGACCTACAAAACATACGAAGCATTATCTTAAACCATTTTACAGACATTTACACTATTGAATTACCCTTTTGTTCTAGACATGTTACCCATAATCCAAGCACTCTCAATATCCTCAGTGACAGAGATAAAGAGTTCCTTAGTAGAGACCTAAATATACTTGAAATTCACAAAGCAATAAAATCTTTTAAGTCGCTCAAAGCACCCGGACCAGACGGTATTCACCCAATTTTCTTCCAGAAACAATGGGTGGACACAAGTCCCTCGATTATCAACATATTCTCACAAGCTTTCCAAACCCTTACAATTGACCCTGAGATAAATAAGACATATGTATCTCTTATTCCTAAGATAAAAAACCTACAATACATCTCCCATTATAGACCTATTATTCTTTGTAACACGGTCTATAAGATAATTACAAAGATTATTCTTAATAGGATACAACCATTCCTTAACAAAATAATTAGCCATAATCAGTGCAGCTTCATTCCGGAAAGACGTGCTATTGATAATGCTATAATAGTTGTGGAAGCTATTCACTCTTTTAAAAAGAATTCAGGTGGTAAAGGGAAAATAATGCTTAAACTAGACTTAGAAAAGACATTTGATCGCCTGAAATGGTCCTTCATTCGAAATTCCTTACATGCCCTAAACTTTCCTGTCAAGATCACTCTAATTATGAACTGCATCTCAACATCACCTACTTCTATCATAGCCAATGGACAACTGACAATTTCTTTAAACCTTCTCATGGCATATGCCAAGGAGACCCATTGTCCCCCACCTCTTCATCATCTGTATGCAATCAGTTACTAGATATAATGGCCATGTTGTGGACATGTGTTAGTGGGAACCTATCAAAATTAGTCAATCATCTCCCCCCCCCCCCCCCCCCCCCAATATCCTATATTCTATTTGCAGACGACATTATCCTATTCTCTGAGTTAAACGAAAATAGTGTTGCCTCTATCATAAATATCTTCAACTCCATTATCCAATAATCTCGTCAGCGGATAAATTTCACAAAATCAAAAGTCCTCTTCTCAAGGAATGTGGATAGCAATACCTAGAGCACGCTATCCACAATACTAAATATTAAGGCAACAAACCATGTAGGGAAGTATCTTGTCTTCCCAATCACCAATCTATAACCAAAAAGCTCTGACTATCAATTTATACTTGATAAAATGAATACAAGACTAAAGGGCCGGAAAGCAAAGTTCCTAACCCAAGCAGGAAGAACCACTCTTATTCAGTCGGTTCTGGCAGCTATACCAACACACTCAATGCAACTTAATTACCTGCCTACGTCTACTAGAAAATATATAGACCGTATTCAACGGGACATCCTATGGGGATCAACTGCAGAAAAAAGGAGGGTCCACCTTGTTAATTGGGATCTTATAACATCCTCATAATAAGAAGGAGGCCTGGGTCTTATCAATACCAAGAGCAAAAATCTAGCTCTTCTTTGCAATATCATTTGTCACCTCCATTACATCCCAACCAGTCTATGGGCACATGTGGTAAATCAAAAATATAAGGCAAGACAGAAACACAAAGATTTCATTGCAATCACAGCTGACTCTTATGTGTGAAAAAACCTTGCTAAAGCTCATCCCTTCTTTGCAAAAGGACTAGCCTGGAATGTGATGAATGGTAACCATATTAAACTTTGAAAGGACAACTGGATCATCGCCAAGCTACCTCTGAGATCTCTCATCCAAGGTCCAGTAACAAATACATACTTGGGGAAAAATCTTTCACATATTACAACTAAACTCTTGGCATGTAAGCCAATTATCCTTTGAACTTCCTGCAGGAATTCAATCATTAATTCACAACACCTATCTGCCATTCTCTGAAATTGCCACATATAACTTCTTCTGGAAACCAACCAGTGATGGCTCCTTCATTACCAAGTCAGCCTACTCTTTTATTAGGTAATGCCTATCTACACAAACACCAATGGTCTTTGAACACTCTTCGATATGGAAAGCCAACTTTCATAACAAACTAAAACACTTCCTTTAATCATAAAGCGCCTACCTACAACATCCATGCTATGCTACAGAAAAATAATGCCATCCCCCATTTGTCCCCATTGTAACGTTGTGAAATATGCATAACACATCTTCCTCCATTGCCCACGCAATAACACCATCTGGAATACTCTGCATATAGATTTTAATCCACAAACTTTCAGTATGTGGGTTAAAGAATTATGTACTTCCAATGGCTCAACAATTCTACCAAACCAAACCCAAGTCCCATTGTCCATTATCACCCTCATTACCTTATGGCATATCTGGCTACACCGCAATAATAACTTATTCAAAAAAACCTCCGCAACCATCACTATCAACACACTAATTGCCCAAGAAATTGAATACCGCTGCCTCACAAATCAAAGAACAGCTCAACAGCAAACCACAAGAATTCAAGTACGGTGGGCGCCGCCACCACAAAACATCTATAAACTCAACATAGATGGTGCACACAGAAAAAACTCCAACTATGGAGGAGCATGAGGAATCATTAGGGATTCCTATGGAAGCTGGATAACAGGGAGTTTTAGTCGCGTTGTGGCCACTACGCTACTCTAAGCTGAACTTACAGCCCTACTGAAGGTACTGGAGCTGGTCTTTACTAAGAACTTAATGCCACTGGTTGTGGAAACTAGCTGTTACGTATTTTTCATAATTATAAAACATCACATGATTAATGATGCTCACACAACTTTACTAAATGATTGCATGTTCCTCCTCCCAGCAATGGACCAGCCACCAGTCAAGCACATATACCGTGAAGCTAACTCAGTTGCACACGTTCTAGCACATTATGCAAGTACACAAATGTTGGAAGGATATGCTGAACGTGAAGGCATATTTTGGAGCACAATGTCTTTATTTGCTTTCTTTATTTATCGCAAAGACTTGTTAGGAACGGCATCGTTAAGATTGGTTCCATATTGTAATAACACTCTTTAATTTCATGCTTTAATACATTTCGTCGTTCTAGCAAAAAAAAAAAGTAAGGATATATTTTTAAATAAATTAAATAAGAGACGACTTCTTGCTTTTCTAAAACGACATATATTTTGAAATAAGTCTACTTTGCTAAAATAACTATTATATTGAATCGGAGGTAACAACAACAACAACAACAACAATAGGAAAAAAAAATAAGGAGGTAGAGGATGAAGCCGAGTGGGTCACATAACACCATTTCGTTATTTTTAAAGACGAATTAACCTAAATAGTCGCTCGTCCGATCACTTATAGCTGGTGAATATATAATATATGTATAATCCATATATAATTAGTTTATAATCCATATATAATTAAAGGGTAGTCCGGTGCACTTATCCCGTATTCACGTAAGGTTCGGAGAAGGGCCGCGCACCTCTAAGGGTGTGATATAAGCAGCTTACTCTAATGAAAATATTAGTGGTTGCTTTCACGTATCGGACTCGAAGAACAAAGATGGAAAGAGCACATGAAATCAGGTGCATTAATTATCATCTATTTTTGAACCATTTTAAGTTTGTAGATGTGACTCTTTCTTATTGTTCTTTCCTTTTTGCTCACAAATCATTGCGTGAAGGTATTGTAGAAAAGGAGATTAATTACTTCGTTAAACCTATTTGTTATTCAAACCCTCTGAGCCATATACTTCTAATATAAGGATAACAAAAGATCTTTGCTGTTATCACTTTCTAACTTTTAGAACATTATGGGCTTTCTTGTTTCACATAGAATACTTTTCCAACCCGTAATAAATTTGGGAAATCCTCATTTGCATTCCTCTTCAAGAAAAAATATGTGATTATCCTTGACTCCAAGAGTTCTAATCAAACTCTTTGATCAAGGATTTAATTAATTGAGTATTTAATAACTTTGAAATGTTGGATTTAATTAGGAATCGTTTGGCAGGATGTATTAGGAAAAATTAATTATATATATATATATAGTATTCTT
This sequence comes from Nicotiana otophora, assembly GCA_000715115.1. NCBI lineage: Eukaryota > Viridiplantae > Streptophyta > Magnoliopsida > Solanales > Solanaceae > Nicotiana > Nicotiana otophora. The sequence continues at coordinate 140,393 of AWOL01S0011200.1, read as the reverse complement.
AATCCCTTGTTTGGTAGTGTTAATATTTGTATAACTAATACGTCATATTCAATACTATTCTTATACATAGCAAACCATGTCATTAGCAGTATCGTGATTTTTAATACATGGATAAGCATGTATAAAGACATGATTGCTCTTTGAAAATCTTTTCCAAATCCTTTCTAAATAATGTGGAGTGTATTTTTATGAATAAATTATTTTTAAAAAAAAATTATGCAATGCATGTTATTTTTAAATACCAAACCACACATTCGATAAGAAATAATCCCAGTATAACTAATCTCACCATAGTTAATTCCAACATTATTAATACTATAATACATAATCAAACGACCCCTTAGGGTTAGAGTTTGTCTAAGATCTGTTACATTGATTAAGTTCTCAAGCTTATCACTCTCCGACAAAGCAAAAAGAGGGGGCAAAACGAGCAAAAGGAAAAGGAAAACTTAGTGAGCGCTTGGACATAAGAATTGTAAAATGCCAAAAAAAAAAAATGAAAAATTTTTTCAAGTGAAAATGGTATTTGAAAATTAGAGTTGTGTTTGGATATGAATATAATTTTGGGTCGGTTTTTAAGTTTTGTGAGTAATCTGAGTGAAAAGTTTGAAAAATAGCTTTTTGGAGTTTTTCAAAATTTCGAAAAATTTCAAAATGCATCTTCAAGTAAAAATTGAAAATTTTATGAACAAACATTGATTTCGAAAAAAATAAAAAAAAATTTATGTCCAAACTGGCTCTTAGGGTATTCTTTCATATTAATTACTGTTTTGCAAATAAATATTGAAAACATGAAACCTAATTTTGTATGTTCAATGGTAAAAACGGTATTATGGTTGTCTGCAGCAAAACGGCCAAACGTTAACTAATATTGTCCTAAGTACATTATACGTTTATGCTGAAGGGTATTAATCAACTAATTATACCTCAATTCAAACGCAAATATATTAATTTTCTATGTTCATTATGCTCTATTTCATCCCAAAATATCAACCCAACGTAGTCATTATTTTACGAGTAATTATAATTTGATATTTATATAGACTGTCAGTCTACCTATCAAATTACTTTTATATGATGGCTTGCTACGGCAGTTTTGCCGTTGATATATTTATGTTCATGTTACATTCTATATTAGCATATCGTCAAATATTGTTTGTCATGTTATATAATTTTTCTTAAACGTTATTTTGATTACTTAATATGCTTTAAGTTCAATGCTTATCTGCACTAAGCACTACTTGATGATTATCATAACCTTAAAAGGAAATTCCATTTAACACACGCCTTCTGCACACTGCTCTGATCGAGAAAAAACATAATTTAAATATGAGGAAAATGAAAATTAATGAGGGTGATATTCTTAGCTAGCTAATTGGATATTGAAATGAGATTAGATAATATTTTGCAATTTAGGGTACGTTGCGTGTGCTCAATTATTCGTTACTTATAAAGTTAGTAACTATTCTTTCTATCAGGAACTAACATGTTGCATGGCTTTAAGAAAGGTTAAAACAAAATTAAAAGATTTCGTTGAAAACATATAGTAGGAATCAGAATGGAAAAAGGGAAAAAATTAAATTTAATATCGATCAGAGTATCTCCATTTAGAAGTCATTAAGGAAGAATAAAACATTGATCAATCCTTAAAATTGAAACTGTTGAAAGCCACCTTTACAGTCAAAAGGCTAAATGCTACTGCTTAAAATATGTGGCTTTTCACTTGACACATTTTTTGTGATCTGCATTGGGGGCCGGTTGTATCATTTCAGCTACGGGTTCAACTGTATTCATAACTTTTGATATGGAGTATGGATTTGTAAAAATCTACTTAAATCTCAATAAGTATTGGATTTGAACCCATAATTTTAACAATACAATACTAAAAATCTTAAAAGTTGAACTCATTAAATTTAAATTCTGGATTCGCCTCTGTTGGTAGTGACGTAGCCACATAGAATGAAGGGTATTTGAATACCCTTCATCACAAAATTACACTGAATATATAGAAAATCACTATGTATGTAGGTCAAAAATTACTCTTTTATAGTATATATTAAACCTTGAAGATCCTTTGTAAAATTTCTAGCTAGCTTTGCTATTACGCATTGGGGTTTCGAATAATTCAGATTCGCGCTACGTATTCTACTAGATTTTTTTTTATTTTTTTATTTTTAAGGCTTGAACCCAAGACCTCTGATTAAGAGCTGAGAGTCCTATTCATCCCATTATAATCCTCGGTGATTTTTCACTTAACAGATCGTTCAACTCTTGAAACATTTAGAAATCTTTAGTGGATCATTCAACTCATGAAAAGTTTAGAAAACAATGGTAAGCCAATATAAGAACAATTTGGATTTAAAGAATATAATAGAGTTCCTAGACCTAGTCTTAGAATCTTTTGCTTGTAAAAGGATATTTTAGACCTGGATGAATAATGCAATAAAAAATAATATATCAGCAGCCTATAACTTTGAACAGGACTAAGATATTTACGAATAATAATAAGATATTATTACTTAAAAATGACATACTCTGTTATGGAAAAAACATGGGTCAAATAGCTAGTAACTAGCTCATTTTATTATAGCTGAAGTTTGGATGATAAGATCATCGCTTACGTACGTTACTGTGACAATTCTTCTTTAATTATGTCATTTTGTTAGTATTTTTGAGCTGCAAAATTGCAAGTTGCAAAGCTTTTTCAATTCTCACATGGCATACTAAGTGTTCTCATTTTCATCTAATATTCTTTAAATCCTAATCCCATAAAGGGTTTGGCAACTCCAAAATAAAAGAGAGTTTAATTTATAGATATCATGAATGAAAACTTTTCTTTTACACTATCAGATAATTCAAAAGATATTTACAGGTAAATCTTGTTAGAATGTGTGTTCTTGAAAATAAAATAAATTATCTATTACAACATGAAAATATGACACGATGATGTATAAATTTCAGACACTAAAACAGATATTTAGTTCTATGGGGACCCAATTATGAGAAATGAATATTTTTAGCCGTTTATAAAAATAAGAGAAATTTACATAGAATGCAACATATTTAAGACTTATTTAAATAACTTGCAACTACTTCTCGAAAATTACATATAATACAACTTATTTTAAAATCTCACATTTTTAATTAAATTATATATAACTTTTCATCCCTAATATTGATCTTAAAACTCATTATTAAACCTAAAAAAATAGGGGTTATACTAATTAAAGCGTATCACTACATTAAATTTAAAATTATCATATTATCACCCAACTTGTCTTCTCCCCACAATATTATATATTATATCTCGGATATTGTATAATACTTATTTATGTATATACACTTTACTATAAATTAAAGGTAGACTATATTAAAACTGTTCTATGCATTTTTGCAAAGTGTTAATTAATATTTGTATATTGTATAGTTATATATAATATATGTATTATATATATTGTATATTGTATAGTTATATATAATATATGTATTATATATACTGCATATTATTATTCATATATATAATATACAATAAATAAATATATATATATATATATATATATATATATATATATATATATATATATATATATTATA
>AWOL01S0011200.1:101183-135002 GCA_000715115.1 Nicotiana otophora | reverse complement strand
TATATATATATATGTATATTGTATAATAGAGAATATAATAGAGAGTATATTGTATATTAATACTATATAGATAATGAAAGGATGAAAGAATAGAGATATTTTCATCCGAAATTATGCAAGGTGAGTCCCTATTTTTATGGAGGATGTAGTGTGGGTATGAGATAGTGTTATAATGGTAACCTAATGTATTTATAGTGATAATCAATGATTAATAAATTAAAGAATTTTAGGAACTAATTATGGGATACGTTGCAAATTAGAATTCCCCTTTATTAGGAAATCTATCTTTTTTTTATTGTATATATTTTAACATTTGATGTAGAATATGTTATTCTATTACTAGTTGTAGATTATGAAATATTTTTAGAATCTATAGGTAATATGAAAATCTCCCTAAAAATAATAGTCGACAAAATTTATTTAACTCGGAGATAAGCCCAAATATACTCTGTAGCTTTAGACTTGGACCACGGGCCATTTTGACGAAACCCGTTAGCTGGTTTAGGTTGGGCTCGTATTTTCTAGCCCATTAAAATTTCCCGCTGGCCTCATGGGGTTGGGCTGGCCTGGGTTAATATTGACAAGTAAATATTGTTAAATATTGCATTTGTATTTCTGTTTCCTTTCTCCTAAATCCTTAAATATGGATATTACTATTGAAATGGCTATAAGTTTCTTGGATCATGCTTTACCATTCTTTTAGTTTGCTTTTCTGTTGATTACTTTGATTTTTATTTTTATTTTTATTTTCCTTTCATTTATCAAGAAAGATTCTGGTTACTACTAGTAGGTAGTAGCAGAGGTGAATTCAAGATTTGAACTTTATGGGTTCAAGTTTTGAATTCTATGGCTACACAGTTAAATGGTCGTCATTTGGTTTTGAGATAAGATATGCATGTAGGGGTGTACAAAAGAAACCGACAAACCGCACCAAATAGATAATTCGAGTCAAACTGAGAAAAAAGCCCGACTATGGTTCGGTTTGATTTGGTCTGGTGTTGGAAAAAAAAATCCGACCATAATTGGTTTGGTTTGATTTTAACTAAAAAAAGTCAAACCGAAACCAAACCAACCCGACATTACATATATAGAATTTTTAGATATATTTAATACATAAATATACTTATTGTGATGTAATTTATAAATATTTCCTAAACTTTTTCAGAATTTTATCTTTTAAGATATTATTTCAAGGTTGGACTTAGAACTTCTGAATGTTCCAATAAGTTTTATAGCCATTAATGTTTGTAACTCAAATAATGTTAACAAAAGCCCAAAGCAAAATCAAATCAATACTGATGCTAACAAAAGACATTCAATTCAATACTAGGAATGACAATATATTGAATATCTATTGGTTGTTTTGCAATGATTTAGATAAAATTGCATAACCTATTTTTATTTTTTCTTTAGCGTTTAGTCATATAATTAATACTCCCTTATTAGTCTACTTATTTTAGCATGACTTAGTACTTTTAGATTATGTTTATTTTTATTATGAATTTTTAATTAGCAATAATTATATTACATGATTTTATTGTCTTTATTGTTAAATATTTTAGGATAATGCCATGACACATTTCATATTTTATATTATTTTCTTGAGAAACACCTTATATAGTTGTATCTTATTAGAATTAAAGAAATATTTGGAGCACGTGTTATATGTTTTGTGCTACGAAGATTTTACCGGAAAGAAAACCCGAAAAAATCCGAATAACCCGAAAATTCGAGAAAAACCGAGCTTGAAAAACCCGAGTTTTATTGGTTTGATTTGATCTTTAGATTTACTAACCCGACACAATTAGTTTGGTTTGGTAATTACAAAACCCGAACCAACCCGACCTATGTACACCCCTATATGCAGGAATTAGTAATGCATGCATTATAATGCAAGAGTTTTTTCTTGTTAGATTTTTGGTTCGTTGTTTTAATATTAAAAGATATACGAGTTTAAAGAGATAAGACATCGTTGTTATTTTAATTTTTTTAGTCCATGTATTGCTAATAGTTATATTTTCTTATTTCATATACCCCATAAAATAATACATAAACATCTGTATAGTTTAGATATGTATTATTTATAACAAGAGTGAAAATTACAGTCAAACAAGGAATTTAATAACTGAGAAGACTAATTCTCCTTATTCAAGCAACCAAATAACGTGGATAAGTTATGCTGAATTTCTTGAGTCTAGTGTCTATTGGAAATAAGTTCTCTATCTCATACAATGTAGGCATATGGTCTGGATACACCACATTCTTCTTAGACCCATTTGTGTAATCACATTGAATTTATTGTTGTTGTTGTTGTTGTTGTTGTTGTTGTTGTAAATTATGCTAAATTTAATGAGGGAATTAATTTTCCTTATTGCTACAACCAAATGTGCTCCTTAGAACATTTAGATAGTCTGTCAATGTGTTGTTGTTCAGCCCATGGTCCAATCATAATTAAGGGTCTTGGCCAATGGTAGGTACATACCGTCGGTGGCGTACGCAGAATTTTTATAAGCGGTGTCACAATTTGAAGAAATGAACAAATAAATAACTTATTGTAGTTGTAAGCGGTGTCATTTTCTATATTTATCCCTAATATTTTTATTACATACAGTCACTATTTGATGTACCTTTGTACCATTTTGGAAAATGAACTTTAAGCTGGCCGATGTAGATATGCAATCCGAATAGAATTTTAATGATATTGATATCTTGAATATCTCGATAAATTCTCTAACCATATTTTGTTTTTCATTTTCTAGGTTATGCTTTCTGCATTAAAATAGGAAGAGAATTCAGTAGCAAGGAACATGAAACTATGAAAGGCAAGGCTGAAAAGGGGCTTTCAATGGACCACTGGACCAAATATAATAATACATTTATATGGAAGTGAGGCAAACCTACTCTTTGGGTAGAGGGGTCACAGGCCTATGAAAACTTGGGAAATATATATATATATATATATATATTAATTGACACATTAAGTTTTAAAGTTTAGACATATTGATTTGGGAGTACAACTTGACTTGTAATGCACAATCTGAGTTTAGTTCCAACTCTAGCATTTGCTCAACTTTTATTCGATAATAATACCGGCAGTTTCAAATCCTGAGTCTGCCCTGTATAGAACCGAGCTCGATAAAGTCAAGATATGGACAATTGCTTGATGCTTGACCTCAAACATGGTATTGGAAAATCCAAGAATAAATATAGATTGTAATACATTGAGTAATAATGTATTTGTTGTTATGCAAGGAATAATTATACGAGAAATGTTGTGAACGGAAATAAGATTACCATAAACATAATCAATTACCGCGCAATTGTTCTAGTGTAATTTGCTTCTTAGTTCTTACTACATGGATTATTTTTTCGTCAAAACTTGAGTTAGAAATTGAACTCTAGTGCCAGTCAAGCTTCTAAAGAAAGTTGTATTAACCTTGAAATTACAAGAAAAAAATACCCAACATACACGTTTTCTTTAACACTTTCCCTAGTTAATCCTATAGTAGGCAAAAAAAATAGAGGGAATGAGAGGGTGCAAAACTCCCCTTTGGGGATATTATAGAACCCATTCAAGCCTCATTCTTTGTAAAAGCAGGATCGACGTTGCCCAGACTTTTCAAAATTGCTACTGTACTTATACCGAAGATTCGACATGCACCCAACGACATTTTCAAAGAATTCGAGCTACTAGCATCATTCGTTTACAATTTCATCAGAATTATCCGATTGTACCCTGAAACACTGAAGACGAGTGTCCCCAAGTCTTCTGGAATAAGTAGCTTTCTTATACTCAGCCCAAGTGAAAGGCCTGTAGAGATAAGATTTGTGTGGTGTGACCAACTCTGAGGGACAAGAAATTCTGGCATGGGGTGCTGGGGCACCAAAATAGACCATTGACATCCTAGTTTTGCACGAATTCACCATGGCCCTGTGCCTGATACTCTTAAACCTTCCGTTTGTCAGAGCCTGCAAGTGACGGATCCAAGATTTTTTGATAAGAGGTGTCAAAAAATACAAAATTAAACATTCCAAAAAATAAAAATAATTCAAAAGGATTCAATATATAATATATAAAAAACGATATAAAGCTAAGTAGCTCTTTTTCGTATTCAAAAACTAAGTCAGTTCCCAATGCAAACCATAAATAAAGGGTAGTGAGATTCTAACTGGATGAGAAGTCATTCGATAGGGCCCTCCAAAAAATATGCAGAGATGATCAGCTCATCACTGAAATCTGATCAGTTATTATCACGTCAAATCTTAGCATGGCTAGGGATTGAATGAAACCTGTGGTTAACTTAATCACTTCAGTTTCAGTTCCCCCAAAGCACAAGTAGCTATCACTTAATTAGGTCATATTCAAACTATGATTCTTCAGCTCATCAGTCTATTTCTCACTTTTATTTCTGACCATGAGGGATGGATTTATGATAACCATACATGACTACTAGTGCTGCTAAAGGGTAGCCCGGTGCACAAAGTATCTCGCATTCACACAAGGTCTTAGGAAGGACAACACCCCAAGGGGTGTGATGTCGACAACTTGTCCTAAAGCAAGCATTAGTGGCTGCTTGCATGACTCGAACTCGTGACCTATACAGACAACTACTACTACTTACCTACAATATTATGAGAACGGTATTAATCATCCGATGTCCGATACCAATTTCTTTTATAAGCTTATAATCTACTATGGAATTTTTTAGCACTTTCTATCAATAGACTCCATTTCCAAAGGTCAAACCAAGACCTCTGGTTAACCACAGAGAAAAACATTTCCCCACACCCTTAAGCGGTAAATAAACATTACAAATAAATCAATTCCAATAAAGAATTTCACGTGCCTGACATGTCCCTTTGGAAACATCTGATAAATTTAAAAGAAAAAAAAATCAATTTGGTGATTGTCACATAGAGAAGGAATGCTTACCTGTAAAGTGTCACCAACAAAGACAGAGAAAGAAGTATTGGGGTGAGGTGAAACAGGTATCCACAAACCCTCTTGAGGTGAAATTTGAAGACCACCAACGTCGTTCGATCTTAAGATGGTCAATATCTGAGGGTCAGTATGCTCTCCAAAACCAATCTTACATTGTTGATGATGATGATAACGCGTCTTTATATTCTGAACTTCCTTACTGAAAATTCTGGCTCCATCATTACTGACAAGTGACGCATCCGTATTCTGATCCTCATGAACATCATGAATAAGGAGTTGATGAATATTATTAGTGATCAAAGAAGGATAGTGATTGAGCCTGAGAAGAGAGTCAGAATTAAGGTCTCTGAGAAGTTTACTGAAGACAGAGATGTGTGGGACCCTTAATCCTTGTGCCATCAGTTCTAATATCTCACATGCCAACTCCTTAACTTCCTCTACATAACCATTCACTGCAGAACTGTCACAAAACCAATAAAGAAAGAAAATGAAGAGCTGATTCCCTTCTTTTATTCTGCCATTGTTTAAGCAAGTCAGATACTTAATTCAGAGACATGTACCTACTGGCTACAGCATGGTGTAGAAGAGGAAATTTAAAATACATTTCAATAGATTTTCATGGTAACAAAACAGTGTAAAAGTAGGCAGTAGAGTTAAAATTTGGCATCTGCTCACTAATGTGGGATGTTCTAATTAGGCTCAACATCAAACACTTGGAAATTCAGAGGCTTATTCGGGATTTTAAGAGAATGGGTGCATCACTATCTTTAAATAAATATATGATCTGACAATATACTTTTTTTTTTACGACGATCCAAGTTGACGAACAAACTCTAATTGATATTATTAGCATTATTTACATCCTCGACGAGTTTTCATACTTTAAAAAGTACTATCAATAATAACATCATTACTTGTAATTTTAAATATCTTATGATTTATATAGCAACCTTAAAATTTATTAAAAAATTCTTCATCCATCATATTACATAGATTTTTTAAGTACTTCTATTTTCCTGTAGATATGTGTTTTGCATTATTAGTTTTTGATTATTGGTGAGAGTTTAAGATAATTTTATTATCTTCTTACGGTACTATATTTCTTGACTAAATATAAACTTTTTTGAGAGATTAACCTTTCAATTTTGAAGTCCTGTTTTTCAATGAACACTTACAATCTGCTATATCAGTAATAATCTTCAAGAAAAAAATAAAAAAGAAACACAAGCGTTTTTAATTAAAAAGTCTAGGGGAGCAAGTCGGAATCGAACCCCTAACCGTGTGGCGGGGGGGAATGCTCACTTGAGCATAGGTTCACACATGCTTGTATAAGAACAAAATCATAAAAATACAAGTGTTATATATAGTCTAGGAGGGGAGCCTGAGTTCATTGACGTGAACCCACCCTCCCATATAGATCTGCACCGCCTGCTTGGAATGCGAGTAATATAACATAGAAGCCCAACATTTAAGTAAATCAAGAATATAAATGAATCTTTTTCTAACATCATATTAACTATTAAGAATATGAACTTCGACCTTACTCAATTACAAATGTTAACTTGTAAGAAGGGAATTGGCTAAAAACCATACAAATAGAGGAAAAACTCAATAGTGAGGGTTAATTAGATGTTTTTGTTTTTTTTGATTCAGTATAAAAAGTTGACCGTTGGCTTTCACCATTTCTAGGAGGTTTCTACTTTCAAGCTTCCAAATTTAAATTACATGCTACTACAAAAGTAATTTGTTAATCTCTATGATGTTGATATGATATATGTGTATAAGTTTGTCTTGTCAATTTGATCATCTTTTTAATGTTCTGACATCTCTGAGTACAAAATCTGACTGTACAATAGGGTAGCACCTATCAGAGGTACATCATATAAATTCGATCCTGATTTTGCATTTATGGTTCCGTACTCTTTTTTAGAGATAAACACAAATGCCCATTGCGCTAGTAAATAGTATAGTAATAGTTATAATATCAACTTATGATAGCTAATTTATTTAATAACCTGAGAATATTAGTATTGATATGATATAAACAATGTGTATATGTAATTTTTTATCCATTGCACATGCCCACATGTCAACTCCCCATATGCGAGGAAGTAGGTACACCATTTGGCCAAATAAATTTCATTAATATCATTTTTGTCATGGCTATTTACCAACCTAAAAGTATATCTTTATTCCTATTTATTGTTTAAAATATATTTTCTCACTAGTATTATTCTTATTTATTGTTTAAAATGTCTTTCTCTGTGTTCCTTCCTCTAGGCAGAAGAAGGATGGACTTTACAAAAGTAGTAGATAATTTCTCTCATTTTAAAATACTCCATATTCTTATTCACAAGCAATTTGGCAACAATTAATACCAATTTATATATGGTCTATTTAATGTACAAATATTTATATATCTCCCTGATGGGATTTCTATGTATGCACTATTCAAAGTATTCTAATTTACATGCAAACCACTTTAAAGCTCGTATTATAAACTAATTCTTGAAGCAGCTCTCTTTTCCTACTGAATTTCTACTCTCTATTTGTCAAGTGATTTTAACTCGTTTGAAATGATTGCAATTTTCTGTACTAATACACCTAAATAAAACCAGTTTCAAGCAACTTGTCTAATTGTATTGCTGCTACAATTGTACAATAACTCAAGAATTCCGAAATTCAAAGTACTTGAGCTGATCAAGGTCTTCCTTACCTTTATTTTTTATTTCTTACCCAAAGGTGGGGAGTTCTTGGAGGGAAGGATGCCGAGGGTCATTTGGAAACAGACTCTCTACCCCAGGGTAGGGGTAAGGTCTGCGTACACACTACCCTCCCCAGACCCCACTAGTGGAATTATACTGGGTTGTTGTTGTTGTTGTTACCTAAAGTTAATTATCAACCTTATTACTTGTGACACAAAAAAACAATGCCAATGTAACTCTCATGTCATTATTCCTAAATATTTTTTTGATACTGGTAATATTTGTTTAGCTTACACGCACCTCAATTATTTTATTGTTATCTGTTACCTCCCATCGGCAAGTATTAGAGCAATAAGATTGGACATCAAAGGAGAAAGCCAGCCAAGAGAAACAAAAGATGGAAGACATGATTTGCAAGATGTTTTGAAATATAAGTAGCGATGATGATGTCTAGCTAAGTAGGATTCCCTAAAAAAGATGAAACATGGCCTCTGGGGAAGTCAGGCTCAATGTTCATACAGCTGGAACAACTATACAAATACAACAGAAACTAGGTCCATACCCCTTAAACTAGATATTGACGTATGTACTATCTCAAATTCAATCTCTCCCTAACTAATAAATCAAGATAGTTTCAAATCCTAGATGAAGCAAATAATCAGGTGATNCACTTCCAACCAAGAGGTTGTGAGTTCGAGTCACCCCAAGAGCAAGGTGGGGAGTTCTTGGAGGGAAGGATGCCGAGGGTCATTTGGAAACAGCCTCTCTACCCCAGGGTAGGGGTAAGGTCTGCGTACACACTACCCTCCCCAGACCCCACTAGTGGAATTATACTGGGTTGTTGTTGTTGTTGTTACCTAAAGTTAATTATCAACCTTATTACTTGTGACACAAAAAAACAATGCCAATGTAACTCTCATGTCATTATTCCTAAATATTTTTTTGATACTGGTAATATTTGTTTAGCTTACACGCACCTCAATTATTTTATTGTTATCTGTTACCTCCCATCGGCAAGTATTAGAGCAATAAGATTGGACATCAAAGGAGAAAGCCAGCCAAGAGAAACAAAAGATGGAAGACATGATTTGCAAGATGTTTTGAAATATAAGTAGCGATGATGATGTCTAGCTAAGTAGGATTCCCTAAAAAAGATGAAACATGGCCTCTGGGGAAGTCAGGCTCAATGTTCATACAGCTGGAACAACTATACAAATACAACAGAAACTAGGTCCATACCCCTTAAACTAGATATTGACGTATGTACTATCTCAAATTCAATCTCTCCCTAACTAATAAATCAAGATAGTTTCAAATCCTAGATGAAGCAAATAATCAGGTGATTTGTTCTTATTTGTCCAAACTTTGGTGAGAGATAATCACTGGATATATGTACTGGTGAGAGATAATATATATACCATATAATTAATCGGAGTGCGCGCAGATTGACCAAAACATCACACTTGTATAATTTATATAAAAAAACAATCTTTTGCTTCCTAATTCCCTTAAATTGCACCAGTAACAACATTTTACCTTGATAATGAAAAGCCATCCATCTAGTACTGAGAATCCTGGTACTTGTATGATATATATATATATATATATATATATATATATATATATATATATATATATATATGAGATGTTTAATGATAAGATCCAATGAAACAAAACAAAAAAATTTCCTAATGATCAAGTGTGTAATTATCTCGTTTAAAAGTTTAAAGTGTTACAAAAAATAAGTCACTTAATTATATCATGTTTTACAAGCCTCTCACGTGCAGGTCAATAATCTTCCCAAAAATTAGTCCAAAGGTTTCATGGCATGTATAAATAAAGACTATGGCTTCGTTTTGGAATCTACCAAGGAAGTTTGATACTACTTGATCCTCCTACATTAGTGCTATGGTAACTGTTTTCGGTTTTCTATCCAATGTTCGATATTTTCAAATATATTAAAAGAAGAAGTGTTCCCTACCAAAAAAAAGTTTTTATCCTAAAGTTCGAATCCGAAATATTTAGTTAAAAGACCGAAGGGATCTTATTCTACTCATGGTAGTGCTACTGTAACTGAACAACAAATAAATTACACACAAAGGCACAAAGCTCAAAGTTTAATGCATACGTAATTACTAATTACAAGTCCACCCAACAATAACATATGGTAATACAAAGAAAGGAAAATTATGCCTTTTGGACTAAATAATGTCCCTTCAAAATTTCAAAAAAGTCATGAACAACATACTATCTAATTCATATACTCAGTTTTACAAGTTATATATATATATATGATGTATTCTATAATTTAGCAAGTTCGAAAGATACCTGAACGTGATTGGATCACTGGAAATAGTTTTCGACGTTTGAGAAATAGATAAAGGATTGGCATGAAGTAACAAATATTCAACTTCTCCATTATCTCCATTAAACCCTATGTTTTTGCAGCCATAGCCATAAGGATTAGCTGGACCAGCACACTGTTTTTGTAAGGAAGTTTTGGAAAAGAAGCTGTAACCTTCATCTTCCATTCTTTTAATGATGAATTCAGGGATATTATGGTTAATAACTTTGAAAAAACCAAACTCTTCAGAAGCTTTCACTATATGTTTTAATACTTCAGATCTTTCTAATGAAAGGTCAATGATTGGAAGCTCAATATCTCGTATTTTCTCAGAGGTTGTAGCTAGCACCATGTTGAAGTCTTTGGTGAAGTTGAAGAAGTATTATAACAAGAAGAAAGAGAGGAGACAAGGAGAATGAAGGGAAGGTAAAAATAGGGAAATCATCATATATTATACACAGAATATATGACATAGATATATACTGGTACTTAGTGGCGGCGGAAGCAGAATTTTTATCAAGGGACTCAACAACTAAAAATAGTAAATGCATTAAGAAGCTAAGGCCGATGATTCAACATCTAATATATATATATATGAAGAAAAAAAATTAACCTTATATATTTAATACTCCTATAATTTTCAGTGATGGGGGTTGGCTGAACCCCCTTCCGCCCCTAGCTACGCTCCAGCATGTTGCCGTCAGAAGCAGAACCGTATTTCTTCTAAAAAATCTCCTAATTGTTCAGAGTAACTAAAAAGAGATTCTTTAGTACTCACTCTATCCGTTCAGAATGATATATCCTGGTACTCCCTCTATCCGTTCGAATTTCAATAGTTAAACTAGTTTTTTCTTACCGTAACTTTTTCATATTCCTTTGAATGATTTAAGTTGTCAATTATTGTGAGGCTATAGTATTCTTACATAGTTTTCAAATATTTATATTTTATTTCAATAACTTAAAAGTTTTATATTAAATTTTACAATTAAAATTAAAAAGTTTAACTCCCAAAATTCTAACTGCATCACATAAAATAAATTGGTACGAAAAAATATATAAGAAGAGGAGGGAATCTAGGAGAATTGACTGGAACCGGGTGGGGATAGGTAGATAAATATTTTTTGGGGGAGTCAGGAAAGAAGAAGAAGCAAATTCATGTAACTCAAAAAAAGAAAACGTTGACTTTTTACTTATTCCAATGGTTGACCAGATATTTTTTATTTTTATTTTGGGTATATGCAACTTATCTTCTTTGTTTTGTTTTGCTCTTTTTTCTTTTGGCGCTGCATCCGAAATTCACTGGCCTGATCATTGATGCAGATTTATGTTAGGTATGTCTCTATTAGAGGGTAAAACGTTCTTTATCAAGAAGTTATTCAATATTTTCAGATTGGAATTTGAGATAACTGATTAAGGTCAAGAAAACCTCAATAATCATCTGACCACATCTCTTGAAATTAAGTAATCTTCTTTCTTGTGGCGTGTTTGACTAACCAGAGAAGTTGGGAAGAGAAAATATTTTTGGTATATATCAAAAATACCATTAAATCATGATTAAGTGATAATATATATGTTTACTTTAATTTGTTAACTTTTAAAGTTAATTTTTTATTTAAATATAAATATTCGGCACAAATAAGTATTTATCTAATTTTATTAACTCAACCTTAGAAAAGAGAAGAGTAACAACATCAGTATCATTTTCCATATAATATATGCGAATTTATTGTCCAATTATTGCATACCAGAAATGTTTCCCTTGCACTATATGCCGATAAAATTTATACATACCATATATGCATTACTCAAATTTGCAAGTGCACACTCGCCAGGCTGATACACTCATACCTTATTCTAATTCTGGAAATGGGTATGAATAATAAATAGAGTTTTATGGCCAGTGGCATTCGATCACAAAATCTCTTGACTGTCGCATATATGACTAGAATTTGTTTTCCTTCTTGCAGTTGGCGTTTATTGCTTTTTGTTAATTAGCCGGCATGCATTCCAGCTGAGCAAATTAGCTGGAAGAAAGCCTTAAAACAACAATGAAATTGTATCTGTGTGACCAATAAGTCACAGATTCGAGTCGTAAAAGCAGTCATTAATACTTGTATTAAGGTAGGTTGTTTACATCACGCTCCTTTTTGTTCCGGTTAGACGACTTTTTTGTCTCTTTTATTTTTTGGCTGCTGGCTTAGCTTTGCTAAATACTCCTCGCCTTCGCCACTAAGCAAGCTTTTCCAAATACGATTCACACAATCTATATATATATATATATATATATATATATATATATATATATATATTTGAGGGACATCAAAGAGGTGATGCGGCATTCTCTAAAGCCAGAATTTATATTTATCTTTTCCCTCAAATTTTTGTTATTTTCTCTTTATTTTGACTTATGTGATATTTCTAAAAACCATATCTGCAACGTTTAGTCCACACTAAAGACCGAAAAGTCACATCTATTACATAACAATTTAAAGAAGATTTTTCATTCCTTCTAAATAAATCAATGTGTTAACTGTTTCCACCTATTCAAAACCGATCGAAATGCCTCATAAATTAAGAACCGTTTCCATCGTATTACAACTTTAAAAGCCTCACAAATTTTTCTATCAACTATAAACCCCATAAGCCTCCATCAGAAGAATAAGAAAGAAATTTGAAAAAAATAAGGAAGAAGAGAACTGTTGTGAAGTGATTTGGAAGCACATCCACATTTTCCCCTTTTTTTTACATTTTTGAATGTGGTATATCTGCTCCGATTATTTTGTCCCTTTCGGTTTGATTCTTTTATATAAACTTTTTCTATTTAATTTATGTTTTTAAAGTAGGATGTTTGATTATATTAAGTTAAGATATTTCTATTACGGGTGGGTTTTAATTAGTTTTGTTTGTTCCTTCGGTTTGATCTTTTGTAGAAATTTTTGCTTTTTATTTTTATTTTTAAATTAGGATGTATGGTTATACTGAATTAAGATATTGCTTTACTAATGGGTTAATTAATTTTGTTCTATTGTGTTTGATAGATTTTCACATGAGAACTCCAACATGTGTAGGCAAACTGATAAATTCTCCTTATTTTTCTCAATAAAAACAAAATATTTTATCCGTGGAAGTGTAAGAAGGTAAATTAAAAGACGAGCTAACACTATTTGATGACAACTCTTGGTGTCACGACCCAAAATCCTACCACAGGCGTCATGCTAGCAATTAGTCTCTAAGACTAGGTAAGCCAATTACAATTACATTTCAAACCATTTTAAAAAACAATAGATAATCGAAACCAACAACGGAAATAATTCTAACAACCTCCCAAGACTGGTAATACCGAGTCACGAACTCTAACTGGATACATGAAATGATCTCAAGGATCGAATATTAAATACTGTTTGAATAATAATTAACAGTACAATAAGATGGAAAGACTCCAAGGAACTGCGACGATCAAGCAACTCTACCTTGAATCCTTGCGATCCCACTCTAACTCTGCTCGAGTCTGATATCTTCAATACCTGGCTCTGCACAAAAATGTGTAGAAGAGTAGTATGAGTATACCACGGTCGGTACCCAGTAAGTATCAAGACTAACTTCAGTGGAGTAGAGACGAGGTACAATCAAGACACTCACTAGTCTAATAACCTGTGCAATATAGTATACAAAATAATATGAAACAAATAACAATAAGGGCAACACAAATCAACCAGTGATATGCACAACAGGGCAACGAGAACACCATTAATATTGCTCGACAAATAATAAATACAAGTACACCCAATTAAATCAAGTCCTTCAAATAAATATCTTTCACATATAATTCTTCTAATAAATCTCTCTCAATTATAATTCCTCAAATAAATATTCTTCAAATATAATTCTTTCAATAAATCTCTTTTCAAATATATTTTCCTCAAATAAATATTCTTCAAATATAATTCTTTCAATATATCTCTTTAAAATATAATTTTCTCATATAAATATCCTTCGAATAAAAGTCACCCTGTGACCCTCATTTAACAATCATAAAATACGGGTCTCAACCCACTTTCATATTTTCATGGCACTTCGTGCCCATAATTAAATCATCATATTTCTCCAGC
Organism: Nicotiana otophora; assembly: GCA_000715115.1. Classification (NCBI taxonomy): domain Eukaryota; kingdom Viridiplantae; phylum Streptophyta; class Magnoliopsida; order Solanales; family Solanaceae; genus Nicotiana; species Nicotiana otophora. Next base: position 120,902 of record AWOL01S0011200.1, on the reverse strand, counting down.
ACCTCGTGCCCATTTTTCATATCACATCTGCACGGACAATTCACGCGCCAATAATAAAACCATCATATTTTTCCCCGGCACTTCGTGCCCACATTTCATATCTCAACTGCACGGATAATTCACGTGCCAATATCATCATTATTTACTCACGACACCTCGTGCCCACATTTTTTTTCATAATCCGCATGGCAATAGCCATATGCTCCCAATTTCAACATAAATCAGACTATATCAATTTACCAACAACAAGACAAATTGCACAAGGTATAAAAATAAACACAAGAAAAATCACAACATCACATAAAAATTACCAATGCAACCACTCCACATCATCACATATCATCCCTGACAATAGCCACCCTTATCTCTCATATAGCCACCCTTATCACTCCTATAATAGCCACCCTTATCCCTCCGCCCTGACAATATCAATAACTACCCTTATTGCTCCTATTGCCACCCTTATCTCTCCTATAGCCACCCATATCGCTCCGCCCAGATAATATCCCAACATACACAATAACAGTGAAATGCCACTCTTATATCCACATAATATCAATAGTGAAATGCCACCCTTATATCCTTAAAATAATAGCTCAAATAACACAACAATTTACACGAAATATTAGCACGCAAACATAACAAAATCAATTCATATCACGATTTGCCCAATGGCCACAACCAATTCCAAAGAAATAATAAAATTAATTAATTTTACAACAAATAGCCCAAGGCTCCACACAATGTGTATAAACCTCAAAAACAATCAACAAAGATAGAAAATAATCAACATAGGGCAACGCCTTCATTAATCCAAATTTTGATAATTATATTAACACTTCTTCTTAAGCTTGTTTAATTAATTATTTACAGATAAAAAATCCATAATGACATTAAATTCCAAGAAGTATCAAATCATCAAATTTACGGAATCCACATAATATACAAGTAATAATCACCTCAAATTGTTACACAAAAATAAGTTCAATAAATGTGATTTGAGGCATGGCAAAAAGATGATTAAATAAATGCCAACAATTATCCAATTTACTACACAATATGCTAAGACTTTAACTCAATAAATTTTGCATATATAAGCCCGAGTACGTACTCGTCACCTCGCGTACACGGCTTTTCATATTTCACAAATAGCACATAAGACTCGATGCCTAAGGGATAATTTCCCCACTCAAGGTTAGGCAAGATACTTACCTTTTTGAAGTTAGGCCGATATTTCAAAATAGCGTTATTGCTTGAATTGACCTCCGGACAGTTCAAATCTATCCAAATTAATTGTATAACTTTATTAAAATGCATCGGAAATAGTTCTGGATAATAAAATACCAACTTAAAATTTTATTCTAAAAAGTCAACGCGGGGCCCGCCCCTCGGAACCCGACATAAGTTTTACGAAATCCGAACACCCATTCCGATACGAGTTCAACCATACCAAAATTATCAAATTCCAATAACGGATCACCCCTCAAATCTTAAATTAAAGTCTAGAGGATTTCTACCATTTTAAACCCAATTCATTAATTTAGTGATAAAAACAACAATAGATTCATGTAATTTAACCAAAATTAAGTTAGGAATTCTTACTCTAATGTTTTTCTTGAAAAACTCTCGAAATATCGCCTCACCCGAGCTTCTTCGGTCCAAAAATAAAAGAATGAGACGAATTTGGACTTTATTCTGCTGCCCAGGGGTTTGTTCTTTGCGTTCGCGACCCTCCCCTCACATTCGCGATGAACAAATTCCTCAACAGCCATTTTTAAACTCTTCTCAGATAGCCTCTAGTATAATAGTCATAACTTTCTGTACACAACTTCAAATGACAATTGGTTTACTTTTCTGAAAACTAGACACAAAGGGCTACAACTTTTATTTTTGGATCATCTCCAAATTCCTTATAAATTGCGAGATATGAGCCTCTAACGTCAGACTAGTGCAACAGAGATTTCATTCTTCGCGAACGCGAAGAACACAATCCCAGAAGCCAAATCCTTTTTCGCGAACGCGAGAGGCTCCCACCAGATATCAACATCCAAAGTAGCCCAAAATGATCCGAAACACACCCGAGGTCCTCGGGACCCCAACCAAATATACCAACAAGTCCTAATATATAACACGAACTTGCTCGAGGCCTCGAATCACATTAAACAACATCAAAACCACAAATCGCACCCCAATTCAAGCTCTATGAAACTAAAAAATTCCAACTTCTACATTCGATCCAGAAACCTATCAAATCAAGTCCGATTGACCTCAAATTTTTCACACAAGTCATAAATAGCATAACGAAACTATTTCAATTTTCAAAATTTGATTTCGATCCCGATATCAAAAAGTCAACTCCCCGGTCAAACTTCCAAACTTAACTTCTTATTTTCAAGCCTAATCAATTACAAACTTCCAAATAAATATCCGGACACACTTCTAAGTCCAAAATCAACATACAAAACTATAGAAATTCAAGCTTTATAAAATCAAATATTTTATTTTAGTTTTTCAAAAACTAACGGAAAACGTGCCTACGCACCTCGGAATAACTTCAAATTTTGTACATAAGTCAATAGATATTGTTACGAAGCTGATCGAACTCTCAGAATCCAAATCGGGACTCGGTATCAACAAAAATCCAATTATGGCCAAATTTAAGAATTCTTTAAACCTTTAAATTTTTAGTTTCCGTCAAATTTCGATAATTCCAGCCAGGGACTTCTAAATTTGATTATAGGCATACGCCCAAGTCCCAAATCATGATACGGACCCACCAGAACCGTCAAAATACTGATCTGAATCTGTTTGCTCAAAACATTGACCGAAGTCAACTCATATGAGTTTTAAAGGCAAAATTTCATATTTTCTTTGTTTTTTCACATAAAATATTTTGGAAAAAGATACGAATTGTGCACACAGATCAAGAAAGTCTGAATGGAGCTATTCGAGGTCTCGGAATACATAAATGAAAGGTAAAATTAAAAAATAACATATCGGGTCATCACATTCTCCACCTATAAAACAAACGTTTGTCCTTGAACGTGTCAAGAATTATTCTGAGGTTATCAAATTGTTGATTTTTCTCTTACACATACTCGCGGGTGATTCTATATCACCGCAATCGACATACGTCTGACCACACCATCTCAATTGAGATTATTTCTTTTATCCACATTTATAACTTTAAAACCAAATTTCTTACACTCCAAACATCTTCAAAAGGTTTGATTTTCATATCAATGCACGGTATTAGCCTCAACCGGCGGTAGCAACTCATGCCTACGCACACATCATACTCTAACGACCCGACCGGTTGTTTTGAGCATTTATGCCCCTTTCAACTATTTGAAGTCTTGAATATCTTCCTATGAGGTATTATGGCTTGTGTGAATTATCGGTTTTGGTTTTAAGGTATTTCGGAGTTAGCTTAGAAGAATGCACTTCATGTTGGAGGCTTAAGTTGAAATAGTTGACTGGATATTGACTTATGTGTAAACGACCCCGGAATAGAGTTTTGATGATTCCAATAGATCCTTATGATGATTTTGGACTTAGGAGCGTGTCCAAAAAATTATTTGGAGGTCGGTAGAGGAATTAGGCTTGAAATGGCGAAAGTTGAATTTTTGGGAAGTTTGACCGGGGAGTTGACTTTTTGATATCAGAGTCGGAATCCGATTTTGAAAATTTTAAGAGGTCCGTTATGTCATTTATGACTTGTGTGAGGTCAATCAAACTTGATTTGATGTGTTTCGGCACAAGATATAAAATTTAAAAGTTTATAATTCATAGATTTTGATTTGAGGTGCGATTCGACGTTTTGATGTTGTATGATGTGATTTGAGGCCTCGGGTAGGTCCGTGTTATGTTATGGAACTTGTTGGTATATTTGAACGGGATCCCGAGTGGCTCGGTGAGTTTCGGGGTGAGTTTTGAGCGATGTCCGGGCATTTCGACACTCAAATATTGTTCTCGAACTGTTGGAATTGTGCGGACCGCACAATTTTGAGTGCGGCTGCACTTCAGAGGACAAGTGCGGACCGTACAATTTTGTGTGCGGACCGTACAATTTTGTGTGCGGATGCACTCCACCTAGTGCAGACCGCACAATTTTGTGTGCGGCCGCACTTCTAGTGATTTTCGCAGGTTCACTGGTCCGACTTCGGAAGCTTATATATTTTGATATACAAGTAATTGGGAAATGATTCAAAACTAACAGTTGTTGCGCTTCATGTCTAGTTTCCAGAAAAGTAAAGAAATCATCATTTGGACATCTGTAGAGAAAGTTATGGCCAATTTACTGAAGCCTGGTAGTGGAGAGGCTGCGAAGTGTGGACCGTACAATTTTTGTGCGACCGCAGAAGCTAGGATGTGCGACCGCACATTGGGAGGTCAGAGGGTGTACTATATAACCGAGGCTTGGGGTATTATTTCATTTTTGGGACCTAAAGAGCTCGGTTTGTGATGATATCTTGTGGGTTTTTTCAAGAAATGCATCGGGATTCGAGGCGTTTGGAGGCCAATTCACGAGGCAAAGCGGAATAAAAATTTCACGGTTTGAGGTAAGTAACAGTTATAATTCTGGTCCTGAGGGTATGGAACCTCGCATTTTGTGTCATGTGATTATTTTGGAGGTGACGCACATGCTAGGTGACAGGCGTGTGGGCGTGCACCGAGGGGATTGTGACTTGTTCCGTCTCGTGGAAACTGTAAAGTTGAATAACTTGTTATTAGCTATGTGCTCTCTACGTGTTATGGAAATTTGTCTATAAGTCATTTTAGAAACCATGTTTAGGCTATATGTTGGTAGTGTTGTGACCCACAGAGGTCGTGTACATGTTGAACTATTTGCTTAGTTGTTGTTTTGTACTGAGTCACAGTTTACTTGATTATTTTATCCCAGTCTCTATTGTTTATTATTGATGCATCATATCATTGTTGTTTGGGCTGATTTCATGATTGTTGAGAGCCCGAGAGACTGGAGAGATTTATGACTGAGCGAGGCTGAGGAGCTTATTGTGAGATATTATACTATAGCACGTGAGTTGTCCGTGCGGATCCAGATATTATACTATAGCACGTGAGTTATCCGTGCAGCACGTGAGTTGGCCGTGCAGATCCTGATATTATACTATAGCACGTGAGTTATCCGTGCGGATCCAGATATTGATACTATAGCATGTGAGTTGTCTGTGCAGATTATAGCGCTTAGGCCGTAGGAGCCCGTCCGGAGTCTGTACACCCCAGTGAGCGCGGGTAGCCATTGAGTGTGAGTGCTGAGGGCTGATAGCCGAGTGGTGGAGTTGTTATGACAAGTTGAGTAATTGTTGCCTTGAGAGGCTGTACTTGCTTTGCATTTATTGTTGCACTTAGTTGCTATTTGTCATTGTTGTAAAATTCTCTGAAAGATTTTATATTCGGATTACATGAAATTGAACTGTATAAAATCGATTTGACTTAAACTGCTAGAATTGAAAGTATGTCTACTCTCTGCTGAAATTACTGAAAATGAACCGTAATTGTGTAGCTCGTCACTATCTCCAGTTCCCTATTTATTATTGTTACTTGTTGAGTTGGTTGTACTCATACTACACCCTGCACTTCGTGTGCAGATCCAGGTATTCCCGAACATAACGGGTGTTGATTCTTTAACACAGTTGATTTTTCGGAGATTCAGAAGTAGCTACCGTGTTTCGAAGACCTTGCCTCTCCTTTCCTATCTCCTTGTTTGCTGTATTTGGTCTCAGACTATTAAAGACCATATTTCCTAGACTTGTATTCATATCAGATGCTCATGTAGTCAGTGACACCAGATTTTGGGAGTTTTTATATTTGTACTTGTGAGATTTCTTCCACTGAATTTAATCATTATGTTTTCAAATTTAAAAGATATGTGGTTTTTTGAGATTGTCGGCTTGCCTAGTATTGAGATAGGCGCCATCACGACGGGTTAGGTTTTGGGTCGTGACAAGTTGGTATCAGAGCTTTAGGTGACATAGGTCTCACGAGTCATGAGCAGGTTTAGTAGAGTCTTGCGGATCGGTACGGAGACGTCTGTACTTATCTTCGAGAGGCTGCCGAAACCTTAGGAAAATTTTACTTTATTGTATTCTATCATGCGGAATTGATTCTGCTTGAAACATAGCTCTTTGAATTCCCTCCACGCATTCGTGTGCGCATGTGAGCGTTCAGTATCAATTGTGCATCACTGGCTTGTGATTCCATGAACGGGTTTGAGATGTGTATTTTATGTTTTCGTGATGGGCCAGTCTGGAGGACTTGAGGCCAGGGTTATACCGTAGCTTAAGCTCGGTAGCTTCAGTTGTAACATGTGCATTTTGACTTATATGTCCGGTAATGTCCTTACGAGGAGAATTTGTGGCTCGATGAGCGGTGAAAGCGAATATATGATGAGTATGATGTGAATGTGACATGTGTCAGATGGGTTGAATGTGACGAATAAAGTTTGCTCAAGAGTTTGTTATTTGGTACTTGATTTCTGACTTAATTTGACGTATAGTCTCGAGTTGTGAGTGTATTGTAGGATCTTTCACGTTGTTAAATTGTGGGACAAATTAAATTGTCATGTCTTGTCAATGAGTTTGGACTCAAGAAGAGTAAGTGATTGTGTAGTAATTGTGGTTGCAAATGGGCATTTCTAATGTTGATGGCTCGAGAAAGATGATCTTCGAAAAGGATTAGAGTCGGTAACATTTTATTGGTTCAGGTGCGATAGAGATGCATTTTGATTCGATGCAACAGTTGGGTAGCAATGTATGAGGGAAGACATGACGAGAAGTGTTTCGCGGTGGTTGAAGTATTAGCAGGTCAAGTAGGAGAAGTAGAGTTTGAGAAGTTTCTTAAAGGAGATAAGTTAACCGAAGTAAGAATGGAAGATTAGCATATGGATTCTGTGGTAGGGTAGTCGCGCGCCTTAAGGAAGTGTAGAACGGTTTGGAATCGTGATAGAATGTGATTTGGCCTACGAACTTTATTTGGAGTGATGGTTATTGTATGAAGAAAGATTGAATATGGTAGAAAGAAGTTTATTTGAAATAAAGAGGGATGTGAAGATCTGATTATCGTTTCAGGCGCAATATGACTTAAGTTCGGAAGGTATTGTTGAACTTTCAGTTGATGTCAATAGCTGATGAACTCGTGATAATTTATTGATTACGTGGTCGTTGCACCCAGTGCAACGCCTTTGGAAGATGTCGGTATGGAATTCCACATGTGGGTTATCTCATGTGAGCAGTTAGCAGTGATATGATATTGATGAAGTGTCTGTGAGGAATATTACTTGCTACCCGGTAAGAGGTCGAGTGTATGACTGTGGCTGGTGATTAAGAATGTTCATGAAACGCTTAACAAAATACTTCGAGATGTCTAGCGGGTTAACGATGCGAGATCATGGTAATTGAGTAGGAAAAATCCTTACGGGTTCCAAGTTTATGTAATTGCAGCTTAAAGCTAAATGGGCGAGCCTGCTATTGACAATTTGATTTCAGGGTTATGTGTTAAATTTTAGTTTTGGTCATAGACATACTTGTGGATCAGTTATGACTTGCAGAAATGGAAATCGAGGATGACTCGAGTAAGAAAATTCCTGAATACGGGTTATATGTCACTTTATAGAAATACGAAAATTATGGAATGATTAAATTGTTATTTTGAACACGAAGTATGAATTTGATTGGTGGTGTTAAGACAGGGTTACTTCTTTGGGGGTTGTTATGCTAATGGGGCTTGTGCCCTTCGGCTCGTTTAGACGGTGCAATTTGGATTTGAGCAAAGTGGGTGATTCCCGAGAAAATTTTAATGGATTTGAGAATTATATATAGCACTTGAGAATGTTTCCGGACTTGTGTATGGATAAAATCTGAGATTTGCATTTGAAAGTGTCGGGACTTGCGATAATTTTGTATGACTATGGATTCTACATTTCAGTATAAGAAAGGAATGAGGAACAGTTTAAATTCACATAAGGTATTTTCAGAGTGAGTATTATAGTTGTGGTATTTATGGGGTAATTATGATGTTATGAGACTTTACAGAAATTTTGGTGGCAATATTATTGGGTTTGGTGACATGCGTCGCTTGGTCGAGTTAGAGGGATTCAGTTCTGATAGCTTGGTTATGTGCAAATGGATTTCAAAGTGTTCTTAATGGTTTATACCATAGGTTGAACCGGATATATTCTACCGGTGTAAGGAACATGTTGTGTATTATGAATTTCTCCTGGAAGGAAGCAAGATGAAGGTTACTGAATGATCGTGTATGTAATTTGCTGGTTATCCAAAGTAGATAATGAGATTCTCGTGCTTGTCACATGATAGCATGATATATGTGGTGTGTGGCGCGAGATTAAGATTTACATGTACAAGGTGGAAGTTCATTCTTGAAAGGAAGATCACGAATTTTGGAAAAACTGGTCCATTTTAGATAATTAGATGAATGTTATAATTGCTCGGTAATCCCTGAGAAGGGTGCGCATTTCAAAAGGCGCATTGTATGTTTGACTTACGGATGTTCATTGGTATTGCAGTACTCAGCTGGTTGATAGACTGCTGATATTCAAATTATTGCTATGTGGCACGGAAGAATTATGAAAGTATTCCTTATGGGAAGATCATGAATGGAAGATGTGTTAGTCATTCTAGTGCTGGAGTTGGGATCAGTTACGGTGATTCATGTCTTTGATGAATTTGGAGACTATGAGTTCTCAGAAGTATAATGTTTCGGGTTACGACCTGTTTGAGGTGAGTGTTTTATTTTAACTCAGTGGAGGCACTTATTGCGTTAATTATTTCTGATAGCTGCACGTTATAAGTGTGCATATATGTGAGGTTTGAGCCAATGTGCGGGCATCGAGGCAAGTATTCATACTCGAAAGATTGCTTAAGCTATGATATGCCTAGAGTTGATTGTTAAGCGTAAAGTTATAACGTTTCTCGTGTTCGTACCTTTGTTGAGAACTATCTAGGCTACATTTGAGGTTACAAAGAGGCTAATTCCCCTGAATAAATGGGGTAGTTACTATTTCTGCGTTAACTTGCCGATTTGAAGTGTGATAACAGAATTTGCACATGCTTACGCTATGGTGTGTTATTTACACCAGTCCAGGAGCATGCGAATCTTATTTCATTATCATATACATGTGTACTTGTTTAATTGCTCCTATATGATATGCTGGGACTGGAGGCCTGTGACCATGCCAGGCGATTTATATTATTGGCACGTGAGTTATCCGTGCCGTGTGTGGGAATTCTATTTCTATGATAATTTATCTAATTTATTAATTTCCTTCCTCAACAATTGCGCATATGCACCTACGATTATCCTCTTCACGAAATTTGAGGAGTTGGTTGTAACATTGCAGTTGTGGTGGTGCTTGTTGAACTTGCAATATGGTTCTCTCCCTTGGGACATCTCCTATATTTGGGTACACGGATTGCGCAGTTGTGGCTTGAGTTATATTGATGCGTCATGTTTGTGGGTTGGTTGTGTCTAATAATATAAGGTCATTGGACCTAGGACCTAGAATGGGTACTATCAGGTTTCATTACGGTATATTCGGAGGATAATACTGAAAGCCAGCTTAGAAAGTGATTATGGTTCTGGTTGGGGCGAGAGCGCTCCATGACTTGTTGCTCTGATAAATGGTCATGAGAGTTTTTCTTGTTTCTGTCAATATCCGCAATGCACGAAAGTTTTGGAACAAGGTTTTGTTTGTTATGGGGTTTTATACTAGTACTTGGTTGGTTTTGGAGTAATTACTGTGACCGGGAATGGTGCTGCAAGCATGTGAGTTGTGTAGTATGTAATGTGATTATATTTGGGGTTATGGCTATGTCTTGATACAGCTTGTTCAGACTTATACGGAGTGAGGGATTTAGATCTTGGAAAGAATTCTGGGTGTTAGAAATTGGGCTCCAAGTTTTGGGCTAAGGTTAATTTAATGCTTTTCAGTTGTGTTATGTTGTTAGGCCTATATAGAATAGGGTGACGTGAGATCACCTCCAGGTATGTGCATGGTAAGGAGGAACAGTGATTTAAAGGCTTAGGAACAACTCTTGGCACGTTCGAGGATGAAAGTATATTTAAGTGGGGGAGATTGTAACGACCCGACTGGTCATTTTGAGTATTTATGCTCCTTTCAACTATTTGAAGTCTTGAATAACTTCCTAAGAGGTATTATGACTTGCGTGAATTGTCAGTTTTAGTTTTAAGGTATTTCGGAGTTAGCTTGGAAGAATGAACTTCATGTTGGAAGCTTAAGTTGAAATAGTTGACCGGATGTTGACTTATGTGTAAACGGCCCCGGAATAGAGTTTTGATGATTCCAATAGCTCCGTATGGTGATTTTGGACTTAGGAGCGTGTCCGGAAAATTATTTGGAGGTTAGTAGAGGAATTAGGCTTGAATTGGCGAAAGTTGAATTTTTGGTAAGTTTAACCGGGGAGTTAACTTTTTGATATCGGAGTCGGAATCCGATTCTGAAAATTTTAATAGGTCCGTTATGTCATTTATGACTTGTGTGCAAAATTTGAGGTGAATCGGATTTGATTTGATGTGTTTCGGTACAAGATATAGAATTTGAAAGTTCAAAGTTCATAGATTTTGATTTGAGGTGCGATTCGATGTTTTGATGTTGTTTGATGTGATTTGAGGCCTCGAATAGCTCTGTGTTATGTTATGGAACTTGTTGGTATATTTGAACGGGATCCCGAGTGGCTCAGTGAGTTTCGGGGTAAGGTTTGAGCGATATCCGGGCATTTCGGCACTCAAATGTTGTTCTCGAACTGTTGGAAAAGTGCAAACCGCAGAGGAAAAGTGCGGACCATAGAGGACAAGTACAGACCCCACAAGTTTGTGTGCGGCCGCACTCCACCTAGTGCAGACCGCACAATTGTGTGTGCGAACGCACTTCTGGTGATTTTCGCAAGTTCACTGGTCCGTCTTCGGAAGCTTATATCTTTTGATATACAAGGGATTTGAAGATGATTCAAATATGAAACTTGTAGCCCTTCGTGTCTAGTTTCCAAAACGGTAAAGAAGTCATCATTCGGACATCTGTAGGGAAAAGTATGTCCAATTTACTAAAGCCTGGTAGTGGAGAGGCTGCGAAGTGTGGACCACACAATTGTTGTGCGACCGTAGAAGCTCGGATTTGCGACCGCACATTGGGAGGTCAGAGGGTGTACTATATAACCGAGGCTTGGGGTATTATTTCAATTTTAGGACCTTGAGAGCTCGGTTTGTGACGATTTCTCGTGGGATTTTCAAGACATTTATCGTGTAACGACCCGACCGGTCGTATTAAGCTCTAGCATGTCATTCAGCGGTTTGAGACCCTGAGCAGCTTCACTTCATGTATTATGACTTGTACGTGTGGTTGGAATTAAATTTCAGGAAGTTTAGAGTCGGTTGGGAAAGAAAAGTCTAAAATTGAAAACTTTAAGTTGGAAGAGTTGACCAAACTTTGACATTTGATTAAACGACCCGGGAATCGGGATTTGAAGGTTCCAACAGGTTCGTATGATGTTTTTAGACTTGGGCGTATGTTTAAACGGGTTTTGGATGACCCGGGAGCGTTTCAACGCCTATTATGGAAGTTGGCATTTTGGAAGAATTCTCTAAATTTGGGTTGAAGTGCATTTCAATGTTATGGATGTCCGTTCGGAATTACGAGACCGGGAATAGTTCTGTAATGTCATTTAAGACTTGCACATAAAATTTGGTGTCATTCCGAGTTGATTTAATAGAAATTGGACGAGCAGAAGTCTTTTTAGAAGTTTTAGAATTCATAACTCAATTCATGCGTTTTGGCATCCGATTCTTGGTTTTAAATGATATTTCCGGGTTTTGATCGCTCGAAAGAGTTTGTATGAGGTTATTAGACTTGTGTGGATAGTTGGTGTGGAGCCCCGATGGCCCGGGTGAGTTTCAGACGTTCGGAAGGAATGAAAACACATTACTTTTCTGGTGTTTCTTGGCAGCAGTTGCAGGTCTCGCAAATGCGAGAAATTGTTCGCAAATACGAATCTCGCATTTGCGAGAAGGGCTTCGCAATTTCAAAGAATCCCGGCCTAGGCAGTGTTCGCATTTGGGAGAAGGGCTTCGCAATTGCGAAGGAGCCCGACCTAGGCTGTGTTCGCATTTGCGACACATTTGCCGCATTTACGACCGCAACAGCTGAAGGCCAAGCTTCACATTTGCGAAAGTTGTGTCGCATTTGCGACCCTCGCATTTGCGAACCTGGTGTCGCAAATGCAACATCAGAGGCCTGTGCCCAGCTCATTTAATGCGCCCCATTTATCTCACTTTTCTTCCATCTCTTGGGCGATTCTTGGAGCTTTTGGAAGAGGGTTTTCACCTAGCAGTTTGAGGTAAGTAATTCCTATACAACATGAGTTAAATACATATATTATGGGTAGATTATAATATGTAAATTAGTGAAAATCATGGGTTTAGGTGAAAACCTAGGTTTTTGACAAAAATGAGAGTTAACCACGAAATTTGTTATAGAACTTAGTAAACATCATATATTTATGTTCCTAAGGTTATGGGTAACAACTTTCTTTAAATATTTCCAGAATCCGAGCTTGTGGGCCAGGGGGTAAATTTTAGGAATCTTGCAATTTAGGTTGAGTAATCAGTTAAATGGTGGAATTATGAACTTTTGAGCATAGATTGATAGTTTATGTAATGTTTGACTAGCTTCATGTAATTTGGCGTCAAATTTGGAGGATTGAGCGCGTTCTTGAATTGGGAAGTAGGCTTCGAGACGAGATAAGTCTCTTTTCTAACCTTGTAAGAGAGAAATTACCCCATAGGTGAACTTAATTAATATGTGTTGTTGTTTGTGGGGGCCCACGCATGCACGAAGTGACGAGAGTCCGTACGTAGCTACTATTCCTGTTATGTCTGGGTAGTCTCAGGCTCACACCATGCCATGTTGATATTGTTCTTGCTTTATGTATATTGTTTGCCTTGAGAAGGGCGGAATGGAGTATGCTTATTAAATGTTTCAAAGGGAATTGGAATTGAGGAAAAATAATGGGATCTTAAAGTTTTCATTTGAATGTCTTATTTTGAAAAAGAATGAGAGAGTACTATAATAACTTAAGACAACTATGTGTAACCGCGTCGTACGTATGTTTTGCGATCGGGGTAATTTCCTTAAAAAGTTTCAAGTTGAATTTCCATTATTTAAAAAAAAAAAGAATCAAGAAAGAGATATGATTTAAATGTTAAACTTATATTTGGCTGCGTCGCAGGAATGATTCGCGAGCGAGGTATTTCCTTAAATTTATATTTGACCACGTAGCGTGTATGATTCGCGAGCGGGGACCGTGTCACATGAATGATTCAAGAGCGGGGTAATAGATGCATCTATGGTTCGCGCCATTCGATCCTCGGCAGTGCACAATTTACTTTTATGTTGGATCGGGCCGTACGCCTTGTCATTTCCTATATATATATATTATCCTCATAGAATCATGCGTAATGTTTGGCAAGAAGCCAGTGTATCTGAGGGTTTTTCCCTGATTTGGATTATGACAACCTCTTTGATGAAATCCACTATATCCATATATATGCTTCGGTTACGGAGGGAACTTGCTAGTTGAGAGCTTGAGTAAATTGTAAAGAGGAAAAATTGTACTACATATTTTAGACTTGTTTGTTTCATATATTTACTATGTCTCATATTCATTCACTTCTTTATTGTACCTGATATTATTGGACCACTAGTAAGTGTCAAAGTCGACCTCTCGTCACTACTTCTTTGGGGTTAGGCGGGATACATATTGGGTACATGTTGATTTACGTGCTCATACTACACTTGCTGCACATTTTTGTGTAGGTGCATATATGACTAGCAGCCTCACGACTATGGAGACTTAGGTGAGCTGCATTTCCATCTATGATCCGCAGCCAGGAGAGTCCCCTTCAGAGTTACTTATGTATTTTCCTGTCTAATTTGTATTCTGGACAAGTATTGTATTTGTTTTATCTTCCTAGTTAATGCTCATGCACTTGTGACACCGGGTTCTGGGAGGATTATGAGATATTTTATATTGAAATTGGAAAATGTTAATGTTATTCCTTAAAGTTCATTTATTACTAGTAAATTGAAGGAAATTTATGTTTTCAGAAATACTAAAATGAGGATTTAATGAACTATTTAGTGTTGGCTTGCCCGGCAGCGGTGTCCGGCGCCATCATGGCCTTTAATGAATTTTGGATCGTGACAATATGGTATCAGAGCACTAGGTTCACTTAGGTCTCACGAGTCATGAGAAAGTCTAGTAGAGTCTTGCGGATGAGTACAGAGACGTCTGTACTTATCTTTGAGAGGCTACAGGGTTGTTAGGAGCACTTCCCTTCTTGATTCCTCATCGTGCGATTTAATTCTTTTGAGGTGTATTCCTTCATTTCTTTCCCATTCAATCTTATGCGGCGTGAAGCACTGGTTATAAATCAGGAATTGAGGAATTGTAACGGTACTACAGATGTGGTGAATGATGTTTCTCCCTATGTAGTTGATTGGGATATTGTCGTCGCCTTGTGGAAGGATATTCTGTCATTTCAGCTAAGTAGCTATATTTCTGAGGGCTTTGAGGCTATGCACAGGTTGCTATGATACTTATGAGTTGTTATCGCACAATATTGATGTGATGGTAGGATGCTTGCCTATGTGTCGGGGCAGTGAATGACTTGAAAGAAGGTTTACTCAGTGCATGATTCAGAGATTCGGTATTTTACTTCCGACGGAGGAAAGGCAATCGAACTAAGAACGTTCAGACTTGGGTTGATGGAGTAGCGGGACTTGGTATTTTCAAGCATGGTGGAATCTTCGCCTGTGATGTGGCGTCGTCGTCCTTGGTTGGTCACAATGTGTTAAGTTCGCCGGTGTTATGGTTTCTTTCAATTCGCCTTGGGGCAGAGTATTATAAATAGTGCCAGAAAAGCGGTTGTCAGAGGTCGCAGTGTGTAGTGGTTCGGGATTGAATCAGCATTCCTAGTATTGATGGCTTGAGAAAGATGATTTCCGGAAAGGTTTAAAGTTGGTAGCGATTTATCGGTTCAAGTGCTACAGAGATAGATTTTGATTTAAGGCAACAACTGGGTAGCGAAGGATGAGGAAGGACATGTTGGAGGTGACTTGCGGTGGATAAATTTATAGAAGGCCAAGTGTTAGAAACATGAATCGTAGTGGCTTAAAGGAGTGAGTTTGACTAAAGTGGGAGAGTGGTAGAGTAGCATGCGGATTCTGTGATAGGATAGCTACTCGCCTTGAGGAAAGTTTAGAGTGATTTGGGAATTATGGTGGACGGTGATTGGGTCTACGAACTTAATTTGAAATATTGGCTATTATACGGCGGGAGATTGGATACAACAGAAAAGAGTTGCTTGATATGAAGAAGGATACAACATGGCTTTGGATTGGAATGTATTGTCGCACCTTTAGCTGGCATCCATGAGGAGTGAACGGACTGGTGCAGCTGGTGAATGAGCTCGGACTCAGGATGGTCTACTGATTTTGTAGTAAGTACACCCAGTGCAGCAACGTTGGAATATGTCAGCATATAATTTCCACATGTGGGTTATCTCCTATGAGCACGTTAGCGTTCACGTGGTGTTGCCGAAGCTTCTGTGAAGAATTCTACTGGCTACCCGATAAGAGATCGAATATGTAAATATGGCTAGTGGTTCAGAGTGTTCATTAAAGGTTAATAGAATGATTTCGAGGAATTTGGCGGTTGATTGTGCAAGATCATGTCAATAGGAGACAAGGAATCTTGGTAGGTTCCAGGATCATGAAATGCTAGCTTCAGGCTAAGCGTGAGAGCCCCACCGTCTATGATTGGATTATGTAGTTGTCAACTAGTGTGGTTTCTGGTTATCGGTGTACTGGTGGGTTGCCATGACTAAAGAAAGAGAACATCAGTGGTATTTCGAGCAAGGGATTTGAGGAATGTGGGCTATATTTGGCCTTATCGATTCATGTTCAGGCTTGGGGAACACTCAAAGCCTATGCTTTGTGTAGAAGTGGTGTATAAGAAAAGAAATTCAACCGGTTGCTTCTTCGAGAGGGTGTTCATATGCTAACAGGACCTTGGAGTTTGATTTTATTTGGGGACAAGTCAGAGTGGGTGACTCTCAACAACGGTCCTAAAGGACTCAAAGGCTAAAGTGGGGTGCCTAAGGATTTCGAGTCTGTAGTATGGATAAGTATCCAACTGCTGTAGCGGATTATGAAAGGTGGCTTGGAGTTTTTTACACTACTTTCGGTCTGCGGTGTGGCATTTGAGGAATGGGAAGAGGTAACTTCGGATTCGCAAAAGGGCCTTGCAGAACGGGTGTACCAGTTGGTGATGCTATTGTGCGCTTAAGGAGAAAGTGAAACAGTTCATGGGTATTGAGACAATGTGGTCTCGTGAAATGGGGTCACTCAAGATGACTACGGATTTAGTTCGTTAGGTTTTAATGGAGCTATTATTCTTATTTCTAAGGCAAGTAGAGAATAAATTGGAAGAAGCGGGGTCGGTTAGCAATGGTTGAATCAGCATGATTATGGCATTGATCAGTTTCTTTAGCGTGAAGTTTTACAAGTGGTTGTGGCGGTACGTGCGAGGCTTGACGGCCGACGTAATTGATTTTATTCAGAGGCATTCAAGTATTATGGCATGTTATGTGTAGATGGATAACGGAAGGGACATAGTGGTTTAGACTGTTACGTGGGGTTGTATTTTCTGCAATTATGGGAATTCAGTCACGTGTGGAAATGGTTCTCCTAAAATGAGTTATGATGAAACTCTTGTACTCTTGCGAATTGGTATGTTAGGTACAGTGAACGACATGGGAATTTAGAGGTTGAGGATCAAGGTTGCAGTTGAGGTCGACAAGAATGTCAAGGGCTCGGATGAGCAGGGAAGAACTCAGATGTTTAGAGTAAGCTGGTACTGTTTTTAGCGTCACCTGAGAACGGTGTCCTACATAAGAGGCTCTATTCACTGAGTTTCGGATTCTTGATTCGCTTTACAACATTAGAATGGCCGGCAGGATGGAGGTGCAGATTTGTTACCTGGTGCGGAAGGTCGTGGGAGTATGTTCCACTGAAAGATTGTGTAAGAGTGGCATGTAGTCACTTGATTGAGTGAAGATTGAAACCAAGTATGAAGATTATGGTAATATCGTTGATTCGAGAATTTATGCCTGGAGGGCGCTCGGTTCACTTTGTTGTGGACTGTGGAAGTTTGTTCCGGTTATGATGGTTGTTCTTGTGTGTTATGGGAAAAAGGGTTATTATGGATCCTTGAAAGGTTATTAGCCTAGTACGGTGCGATCAGAATCAGTTTGAGGTATGTGGATGGATTTAAATATGAATATGAGCTCTATATCAGGCCAGATGCGTTCATTTAAGCAAAGCTCTCCTTATGGAGGAGTATTCAGACCTTGGATGTCGTTTCGTCGTTGGCTATTTCATGTAATACTATATTGTGTCGTGTGAGTTATGAAATGACTTGGTAAATTTCTTATGTGTTGAGGTTCCGCATAACGATGGTGTTATGTGAGCAGGATGGCTCTCGAGATTCAAATCATATATCACACCTTAGTAATGTTTGAGTTTTGTAGCGTATGGCGCTATTTGTCTCCCCAGGGGTGGTATTATGCACTTAGCATGCTTGTGGCCGATATTCAGGTATTTTGTAGTAATGAGTATTCTAGCTCGGTAAGTATCTCTTTATGTAGATTTTATGTGTGGATCGGGTGGCACGCCGCCACGGGTATGTTATTTGGATCGGGTTGCACGCCGCAATAATGGGATGTTGATTACAGTCCCCTATATCTATTTTCGTATGTTTTGTTTTCCATTTTTTGGGGAAGGTTCATAACATCCTTTCGGTTGTTTAATTAGCTACGTGGGTTGAGTAACTCTTTCCAAAGTTCGTTTTTCCTTATGTACCACATTCGATTTTGTGGATTGTTGGCACATTGTGTCATCCTATGAGACTTTTGGCAGTGTCCGAGGCGGCTTATTGCCTGAGCAACTTGTACTGGGTGAGACGAGATTATTGGACATGGGATTAGTGCGATCGGATTTATATGAAACATATTAAAGAGTAAATATTTATATTCAGTCCAGGATGAGGTAGTGGTCCTTGTCGGGAGGAGAGATTTATAAATTGTGTTTCGACAGGTGGTTATGAGTTCTACACATCTTCTCTATCGTGGCACTATTGCAAGAGTTGGAACATGATTTATATGAGTCACGAGGTGTGTTGTGAGCATCGAATTTGTGGGTTTTCGGCTGTTGTTATCAAGGGATGTTATTATGGTCATGTAAATTATGTGGTGCATGACAAGAATTCAGTAAGGGTATACAATCATGTGTTAGTACATCATGTAGTGATGGATACAGTGTTTGTATGTTGGAACAGACCTGGTAGAGAATTTTAGATATTGGAATTTGGCTCTAAGGCTTATTTGACTAGCAAAAAGGGAGGATTTTCATGTTTGCTCAAGAAAATATACTCAACTGGGTTATGGCAGCACGGGTAGGTGCACGAGGTGTTAAACAACAATTTCAGACAACTCCAGAGCAGTTCTTAGCACGTTCGCGGACGAACGTATGTTTAAGTAGGAGAGAATGTAACGACCCGACCGGTTGTTTTGAGCTCTAGCGCGTCATTCAGCAGTTTGAGACCTTGATCAGCTTCACTTCATGTATTATGACTTGTACTTTTGGTCGGAATTAAATTTCGGGAAGTTCAGAGTCGGTTTGGAAAGAAAATTCTAAATTTGGAAACTTTAAGTTGGAAGAGTTGACCAAACTTTGACTTTTGAGTAAACGACCTCGGAATCGGGATTTGAAGGTTCCAACAGGTTTGTATAATAATTTTTTGACTTGGGCGTATGTTCGGAACGGGATTTGGATGACCCGCGAGCGTTTCAGCGCCTATTATGGAAGTTGGCATTTTGGAAGAATTGTCTAAATTTGGGTTGAAGTGCATTCAAAATTATCAATGTCCGTTCGGAATTCCAAGGCCGGGAATAGTTCTGTAATGTATTTGCACACAAAATTTGGTGTCATTCCGAGTTGATTTGATAGGAATCGGACGAGCAGAAGTCTTTTTAGAAGTTTTGAATTCATAAGTCAATTCATGCATTTTGGCGTCCGATTCTTGGTTTTTGATGTTATTTCCGGGTTTTGATCGCTCGAGCGAGTTTGTATGAGGTTATTAGACTTGTGTGGATAGTTGGTGTGGAGCCCCGAGGGCTCGGGTGAGTTTCAGATGTTCGGAAGGAATGAAAACACATAAGTTTTTTGGTGTTTCTTGGCAGCAGTTGTAGGTCTCGCAAATGCGAGAAATTGTTTGCAAATGCGAACCTCGCATTTGCGAGAAGGGCTTCGCAATTGCGAAGAAGCCCGACCTAGGCAGTGTTCGCATTTGCGACAAGGGCTTCACAATTGCGAAGGAGCCCGACCTAGGCAGTATTCGCATTTGCGACACATTTGCCGCATTTGCGACCCCAGCAGCTGAAGGCCAAGCTTCGCATTTGCGACCCTCGCATTTGCGAACCCGGTGTCACAAATGCGACATCAGATGCCTGTGCCCAGCTCATTTAATGCGCGACTTAGGCCATTTATCTCATTTTTCTTTCATCTCTTGGGAGATTCTTGGAGCTTTTGGAAGAGGGTTTTCACCT
>AWOL01S0011200.1:50967-101065 GCA_000715115.1 Nicotiana otophora | reverse complement strand
CGGGTAGGTGCACGAGGTGTTAAACAACAATTTCAGACAACTCCAGAGCAGTTCTTAGCACGTTCGCGGACGAACGTATGTTTAAGTAGGAGAGAATGTAACGACCCGACCGGTTGTTTTGAGCTCTAGCGCGTCATTCAGCAGTTTGAGACCTTGATCAGCTTCACTTCATGTATTATGACTTGTACTTTTGGTCGGAATTAAATTTCGGGAAGTTCAGAGTCGGTTTGGAAAGAAAATTCTAAATTTGGAAACTTTAAGTTGGAAGAGTTGACCAAACTTTGACTTTTGAGTAAACGACCTCGGAATCGGGATTTGAAGGTTCCAACAGGTTTGTATAATAATTTTTTGACTTGGGCGTATGTTCGGAACGGGATTTGGATGACCCGCGAGCGTTTCAGCGCCTATTATGGAAGTTGGCATTTTGGAAGAATTGTCTAAATTTGGGTTGAAGTGCATTCAAAATTATCAATGTCCGTTCGGAATTCCAAGGCCGGGAATAGTTCTGTAATGTATTTGCACACAAAATTTGGTGTCATTCCGAGTTGATTTGATAGGAATCGGACGAGCAGAAGTCTTTTTAGAAGTTTTGAATTCATAAGTCAATTCATGCATTTTGGCGTCCGATTCTTGGTTTTTGATGTTATTTCCGGGTTTTGATCGCTCGAGCGAGTTTGTATGAGGTTATTAGACTTGTGTGGATAGTTGGTGTGGAGCCCCGAGGGCTCGGGTGAGTTTCAGATGTTCGGAAGGAATGAAAACACATAAGTTTTTTGGTGTTTCTTGGCAGCAGTTGTAGGTCTCGCAAATGCGAGAAATTGTTTGCAAATGCGAACCTCGCATTTGCGAGAAGGGCTTCGCAATTGCGAAGAAGCCCGACCTAGGCAGTGTTCGCATTTGCGAGAAGGGCTTCGCAATTGCGAAGAAGCCCGACCTAGGCAGTGTTCGCATTTGCGAGAAGGGCTTCGCAATTGCGAAGAAGCCCGACCTAGGCAGTGTTCGCATTTGCGAGAAGGGCTTCGCAATTGCGAAGAAGCCCGACCTAGGCAGTGTTCGCATTTGCGAGAAGGGCTTCACAATTGCGAAGGAGCCCGACCTAGGCAGTATTCGCATTTGCGACACATTTGCCGCATTTGCGACCCCAGCAGCTGAAGGCCAAGCTTCGCATTTGCGACCCTCGCATTTGCGAACCCGGTGTCACAAATGCGACATCAGATGCCTGTGCCCAGCTCATTTAATGCGCGACTTAGGCCATTTATCTCATTTTTCTTTCATCTCTTGGGAGATTCTTGGAGCTTTTGGAAGAGGGTTTTCACCTAGGAGTTTGAGGTAAGTAATTCCTACACAACATGAGTTAAATACATAGATTATGGGTAGATTATAACATGTAAATTAGTGAAAATTATGGGTTTAGGTGAAAACCTAGGTTTTTGACAAAAATGAGATTTAACCACGAAATTTGTTATGGAACTTAATAAAAGTCATATATTTATGTTCCTAAGGTTTTGGGTAACAACGTTCTTTAAAAATTTTCGGAATCCGAGCTTATGGGTCGGGGGTAAATTTTAAGAATCTTGCAATTTAAGTTGGGTAATCACTTAAATGGTGGAATTATGAACTTTTGAGCATAGATTGATTAGTTTATGTAATGTTTGACTTGATTTGAGTCGTTTGGCGTCAAATTTGGTGGTTTGAGCGCGTTCTTGAATTGGAAAGTAGGCTTTGAGACGAGG
This sequence comes from Nicotiana otophora, assembly GCA_000715115.1. Taxonomy (NCBI): domain Eukaryota; kingdom Viridiplantae; phylum Streptophyta; class Magnoliopsida; order Solanales; family Solanaceae; genus Nicotiana; species Nicotiana otophora. Next base: position 99,332 of record AWOL01S0011200.1, on the reverse strand, counting down.
CAAGTCTCTTTTCTAACCTTGTAAGAGAGAAATTACCCCATAGGTGAATTTAATTAATATGTGTTGTTGTTTGTGGGGGGCCACGTACACACGAAGTGACGAGAGTCCGTACGTAGCTACTATTCCTGTTATGTCCGGGTAGTCTCAGGCTCACACCATGCCATGTTGATATTGTTCTTGCTTTATGTATATTGTTTGCCTTGAGAAGGGCAGAATGGAGTGTGCTTATTAAATGTTTCAAAGGGAATTGGAATTGAGGAAAAATAATGGGATCTTAAAAGTTTTCATTTGAATGCCTTATTTTGAATAGAATGGGAGAGTACTATAATAACTTAAGAAATCTACGTGTAACCGCGTCGCACGTATGTTTCGCGAGCGGGGTAATTTTCTTAAAAAGTTTCAAGTTGAATTTCCATTATTTTTTAAAAAAAGAATCAAGAAAGAGATATGATTTAAATGTTAAACTTATATCTGGTCGCGTCGCAGTNCGTCCGGGTAGTTTTAGGCTCACATCATGCCTTGTTAATATTTTTATTGATTTATGTTTATTGTTTGCCTTGAGAGGGAACGAGATTGAATTTGCTTACTAAATATTTTGAAAGGAGTTGAAATTGAAGAACTTAAGATTTAAAATATTTCATTTGAACTTTGTAATTTCGAAATGAATAGAGAAATAATATAATAGTTGAAGAAATCTATGAGTAACCGCGTCGCATGTATGTTTCGCGAGCGGATAATTTCATTAAAAAGTTTCAAGTAGAATTTTTATTATTTTAAAAAGAATCAAGAAAGAGATATGATTTAAACGTTAAACTTATATTTGGCCGTGTCGAAGGTATGATTTTCGAGCGGGGTATTTTCTTAAATTTATATTTGACCGCATCGCATGTATGATTCGCGAGCGGGGACCGCTTCGCATGAATGATTAGCGAGCGGGGTAATAGATGTATCTATGGTTTGAGCCGTTCGACCCTAGGCAATGCACAATTTACTTTTATGTTGGATCGGGCCGTACACCTCGGCATTTCCTATATATATATATATATATATATATATATATATATATCATCCTCATGGAATCGTGTGTAACGTTTGGCAAAAAGCCAGTGTATCTGAGAGTTTTCCCTGATTTGGATTATGACAACCTCTTTGATGAAATCCACTATATCTATATCTCTCTATATTTATATATGTGCTCCGGTTACGGAGGGAACTTGGTAGTTGAGAGCTTGAGTAAATTGTAAAGAGGAAAAATTGTACTACGCATTTTATACTTGTTTGTTTCATATATTTACTCTGTCTCATATTCATTCACTTCTTAACTGTACCTGATATTATTGGACCACTAGTAAGTGTCGAAGTCGATCCCTCGTCACTATTTCTTCGGGGTTAGGCATGATACTTACTGGGTACATTGATTTACGTACTCATACTACACTTGCTATATATTTTTGTGCAGGTGCATATATGACTAGCAGCCTGGCGGGCACAGAGGTGTGGTTAAATACAGAGACTTAGGTGAGCTGCATTTCCATCTACGATCTGCAGCTAGCAGAGTCTCCTTTAGAGTTAATTATATATTTTTCTGTCTAATTTGTATTCTGGACATGTGTTGTATTTTGTTTTATCTTCCTAGTTAATGCTCATGCACTTGTGACACCAGGGTCTGGGATGATTATGAGATATTTTATATTGAAATTGGAAAACGTTAATGTTATTCCTTAAAGTTCATTTATTACTAGTAAATTGAAGGAAATTTATATTTTCAGAAATACTAAAATGAGGATTTAATTAACTATTTAGTGTTAGCTTGCCCGACAGCGGTGTCCGGTGCCATCACGACCTTTATTGAATTTTAGGTCGTGACACATTGGGATTCGAGGCGTTTGGAGGCCAATTAACGAGGCAAAGACTTAAGAATTTCACGGTTTGAGGTAACTAACAGTTATAAATCTGGTCTTAAGGGTATCAAACTCCTGATTGTGGGTCATGTGATTATTTTGGAGGTGACACACATGCTAGGTGACGGGCGTGTGGGCATGCACCGAGGGGATTATGACTTGGTCCGTCCGTTGAAACTGTAAAGTTAAATAACTTGTTGTTAGCTATGTGCTCTCTATGTGTTGTGGAAATTTGACTATAAGTCATGTTAGAAGTCATGTTTAGGCTATATGTTGGTACTATTAGGACCCACAGAGGTCGTGTACATGTTGAACTATCTGCTTAATTGTTGTTTTATACTCAGTCATAATTTACTTGATTATTTTATCCAGTATCTATTGTTCATTATTGATGCATCATATCATTGTTGTTTGGGCTGATTTCATGATTGTTGAGAGTCTGAGAGACTGGAGAGATTTATGACTGAGCGAGGCCGAGGGCCTGATTGTGAGATATTATATTATAGCACGTGAGTTATTCGTACAACACGTGAGTTGTCCGTACGGATCCAGATATTATACTATAGCATATGATTTGTCCGTGTAGCACGTGAGTTGTCCGTGCAGATTCAGATATTATACTATAGCACGTGAGTTGTCCGTGCAGCACGTGAGTTGTCCCTGAGGATCCAGATATTGATACTATAGTACGCGAGTTGTACGTGCAGCACGTGAGTTGTCCGTGCGGATTATAGCGCTTAGGCTGTAGGAGCCTCTCTGGAGTCTGTACACCCCCAGTGAGCGCGGATACCCATTGAGTGTGAGTGCTAAGGGATGAGAGCCGAGTGATTTAGCTGTTGTGACGAGTTGAGTAACACTTACCGTGAGAGGCTGTACTTATTGACACCCAATTTTGTCCCTCATTTCTTATAAATTATTGCCTTGAGCTCCTAAAGCACAGATATTTTGAATGCATTAATTTATATATTTTTCAACTATAATTCTAATTACAATTATCGTCGTTATCATTATCTTTATTATTGTGACTACTATTATCATTTGTTATTGAAAAAACATTATTTCACTCGCACTATTACTCTCGCTTTACATTAATTATGCAATATTTCATTTTCAAAATGTCGCTCTTCTGCATTGCATTAAGATTTACTTTTTTTTTGTAAGCATGTGCTCGAGCATGTTTTTTTTAGAAACACGTCATTCACTAAGTTTGGTAAATCATTTGAAATACAATCTTATGTATTTAATTATTTTTACTTCTCTTACTTTCTTATTTAATATTTCTTAAGATGGTAATAGAATTTTAGTGGCTCAAGATTTAAAATAGGAAAAGTAAGTCTCAAACCAACCAAAATTAGGCTAACGTCTCTTTCCCAATCTTTTCCCTAGCCGTTTTATGTTTTCTTTTTCTCTTTATGTTTTTAATTATTTCCTTTCCCTCTTCTTCAAATTCCTATGTTTATTTTCCTAAAATATTTTCAAGCAAATCACTCCTCAAAATCCTCTCATAATCTCACATTTTCTTATAAAAATCTAGACATTCCATAAAACAATTCCTCTACCAACGACTCTTTTTAATTTCCTTCCCCATATCTTTATATCACTCTTTCTCCAATTTTTAGAAGGGGTGTATAGCCTCCCTTTATAGGGCATACGGATACACAGACGGGCTCAAAAGAAAAATACCTCCAGAGGCCTCAACCTTCTCCTTCATATTCCTCCATAGTCGATCACCACATCAAGACACTTCAGTCTTCTTTACCCTCTCATTAGCAGATGAATCATCTCGGTTCTTATTATTTTTCATATATTGTGAACCACTCTCTGTTGGCTGATAGTCAAAGTAGAGATTTTCTTTTTCAATTCAAGCATTTGTGATTACTCTCACAAGTTTCGACGCCGAGGCACTGACTTGAAGTTGTTCAGGCGCACACCTCAAGTCAAAAGGGAGAAGCTCAGGTTTGCGAATAAGTAATATGTCGCGGGTTCATTCTATCTCTTTTGTTTATTGTTATCTTGATTATTGTATCATGTATCTGTTAGTTAATTTTTTGGGAGCCTCGTTTATCTGACTTTTATTGTTTAAGTATTTGACCTAGTTTTTTGTACACGTTTATGCATAAATCTATAGTAGCCGCATTGTTTGATCCATTGTTATGAGCTTCTTTGTCTGCGTAAATTCAAGATTTTAACCAGTTTGTCATTTTAGGATTTAAAGTTGTTTACTTGTTCTTAACCTTATACAAACATTTAAGAAGTTGTGCACTTTTCCTTGTAAACGATTATATCATTCTAAGGCCTAGACAATGTTAAGATGAATTTAGTAGTATAATGAGGTGATAAGCTTGTTAAAAGGAGCTATTATCAAAGATTTGTCTTCTTCGTAACAATTAAAGTTTTTGTGGTAGATCTTCTTCGTGCCCTAGTTCTTAATAACACGTAGTATATACTAAATAAACTTAGTTAATCTTTGTCTTAAGAGTTTTTCCTTGTACAAATGTTACTATTTTGTTTATTATAAATCCCCTATGATGACATATACCATGCTTTGCGTAGCTTGAAACTATAACTTTTTTTTAATCACGTTCAATGGCAAAATTTGGTTTTTAATAGTCAATATATTTTATAATCCTTCTTTGGTTCCTTGTATGTCTGTTTTTCCTATAGCTTTGAGGGATCTGTGAAGAGAAGCATCACTGCTAAGTCTTTCTCTCGTATGTTTGTCAAGGCTCCTCTCTAATAGACTTTAGTTTGAAGTTCTAATTCATTCCTTATCCCTGTATATGTACATCGGTATTTAACGTGTGTGTGAGCCCTCCCCAAGTTAATTAATAGTTTGAGGGAGGCTAAGGACTTTGAGGTCAAGGCTTATAAAATACAAGATTTTAACTCTATACCTTTTAATTGACTGGCATGCTACTTGATTAATTAAGTATTTTTCTTTAATTGTATTTAAATATATAACTGATTATGTGCTATCTTATTTTTGACTTACATGCGTGTGTATAAATATTGACCTCACATTAAAGTCGCCAAAAAGGTTAATGGCGTGTGATCAACAATTATCACAATGTCACGCCTCCAAGGTGTCGCACATTTTATACTAACAATCTTTCTCCCTTGTTTCAGCCGAGATTGCCGTGAAAATCCGCCGAATCAATTTTGCTACGGAGAAGAAGAAGATGCTTTCTTCTTTGACGAACTCAAGACCTGCAAATATACTATAGAGCAAAACATGAGAAGGAGAGCAAAACGTGAGCAAGCTGACTACTATTTTTGCTTTCGGCCCATCTTTTCCTAGACGTGATGGAGAGGTTAGTTATTTTTTCTTTGATATTATTACTTCTACTTGCTTGACTATCTGCTAATTCGCTACACGTATGCACAATTTACTTGTCTTAGGAAATTTGCACCTAGAAATTACTTGTAATTATTTATTTTATGGTTTAAGCATTTAGGACCAATTTATAGATAATAAATTTTTTTATTGAACATTTAAGATTTCACATATAGTTTAAAGCCTCAAAAGATAGCAATTTAGTTTAATTAATTTCTTTCGTATCGATTAATAACCCAATTATTCCACAGTATAAAATTCTGCTGGGACCCACAGTTGTTGACCTCGAAGAGTGCCTAACACCTTCTCTCCGAGGTAATTTGAGCCCTTACCCGATCTTTGGTGGCGTTGACTAATTAAAACAGAATTATTTGCAAATAGGTGCCCTAACTCACCTTAAACTGTTAGGTGACGACTCTTCTCTTTTAATCCTCCTTAAAAGAGTTGTCACACGTCGAAGTCCGATTTCGCGAGAAAAAGGGGCGCGGCAGTACTTGCTTTTATTTGTTGTTGCACTTAGTTGCTATTTGTCATTGTTGTGAAATTCTCTAAAAGATTTTATATCTGGATTACATGAACTTGAACTGTATAAAACTGATTTGACTTAAACTGCTGGAATTGAAAGTATGTCTACTCTCTGCTGGAATTACTGAAAATGAACTGTAACTGTGTAGCTCGTCATTATCTTTAGTTCCTTATTTATTATTGTTACTTGCTGAGTTGGTTGTACTCATACTACACCCTGCACTTCATGTGTAGATCCAGGTGTTCCCGGACATAGCGGGTGTTGATTCTTTCGCACAGTTGATTTTTCGGAGATTCCGAGGTAGCTGTCGTGTTTCGCAGACCTTGCCTCTCTTTCCCTATTTACTTGTTTACTGTATTTGGTCTCAGACTTTTATAGACCGTATTTTTCAGACTTGTATTCATATCAGATACTCATGTACTCAGTGACACCGGGTTTTGGGAGTATTTATATTTGTACTTGTGAGATTTCTTCTACTGAATTTAATCATTAGTTTTCAAATTTAAAAGATATGTGGTTTATTGAGATTGTCGGCTTGCTTAGTATTGAGATATGCGCCATCACGACGTGTTAGGTTTTGGATCGTGACACATACGTATGCTCATAATCACATCTCTAGTCTTAATAGCTATTCATAATCAATTACAATATCGTCAAGTAACCTCATGTTAACAAACATCTTATTTCAAACCTTTACCTTACTAACAACGAGACACGAGGCATGGAGACCTCAAAATTATTTACCCGAATTAACAAGTCACATTTAACGCCACTTGAACACTCACATTGTAGGCTAAAAATCAATAATTACAACACAAATATGGTTAATTGTGTACATAAAAACACATACAAGAATTATCAAATACTAGCAGGCATGACTCCCTATTAATACAGTACAAATTAAATTTCACAAAGGGAGAATTTAAACTCATAAATATTTCACCACAAGGACCTCGTCCTTATATAACTTCCACCGTGGCTTGTAGCCTAGTTTAAATATTTTACATTATATAAAAATGAGAGGATCTCGTCCTCAACTCCGAATCACAAGTATTTTGCACATTGTGCCAACTGAAATTTTCAAGTTCCCTTCTTTCTTCTTTTCAATAAATTTCGTAAACAATGTTTTTTTTTCACGACACATAATGAACCTTCATACTGGTAAGGCATATCATTCATAAAATTGAATTCAATTATTCCGAAATCACATCGAAACCTACTATAGAAAGTAATAGAAAGTCACTTTTGGAATAGTTCTCAATAGTGTACAAAATAAGAAAAATGATAGACACAAGCTAACATCATCGAATCTCCCAACAAGGATAAATATATAGGTGGGTCACAAAATTACGAAGCTCACCCATAAACGGAGCATAATAGGAGGACTCACCTCAATATTCAAAACCGAATCAAATTAAGGAAAAATATCCTTTTGTAACAAATCAGGATCATACCTATAACAACACCATCTGGTGTAGTGGCCTCAACGACACCATATATAATATATCAACGGCCCGGGCCTCTACCTCTAGGACGCCCTCTACCCGCTTGTCCTCCACCCCTAATTGACTGTGCATGCACGGTAGTAACTGGAATAAAGCATGTAGCCTGAGTATTCTGATGAAATCCGTGTCTCCCAAGTATGGGACAATATCTCATGATGTGCCTAGTATCACCACACTAATAACAACCCCTCTGCGGGTTCGGCTGCTCATACTGAGTCTGTATCGGATAATTGGAATAATAATTATAGGAACCCTGTGCCGGTGGTGCATTAAAAAAACTTACGTGTAACGGACCGATCAGTCGTTTTGTGTATTTCAACCCCGTTCCCCTATTTACTGATTTATTTGTGCTTTATAACTGCATTATGACCTATCGGATTAGTTAGTTCAGGTCCGTAGAGATTTCGGAATGAATTGAGATACTTAGTCTTATAATGGACAGTTTAAGTTGAAAAAAGTCGACCAGATGTCGACTTATCTGTAAACGACCTCAGATTTCAATTCTGATGATTCCAATAGCTCTGTATGGTGATTTTAGACTTAGGAGCATGTCTGAAAAATATTTGGAGGCCCGTAGTAGAATTAGGCTTGAAATGGCGAAAGTTAAATTTTGGAAAGTTTGACCGAGCGGTTGACTTTTTGATATCGGAGTCAGAATTCGATTTTGGAAATTGGAATAGGCCCGTAATGTGAAATGTGACTTGTGTGCAAAATTTGAGGTCAATCAGATGTGAATGGTAGGTTTCCACATCGGCTGTAGAAATTGAAGTTTCAAAGTTCATTAGGCTTGAATCCGTGTGTAATTCACGTTTTTGATGTTGTCTGAGGATTCGACTAAGTTCGTATTGGGATATAGGACTTGTTGGTATGTTTGATCGAGGTCCCAGGGGCCTCGGGTTAATTTCGGGGGGTTAACGGGCCAAAGTTCGAAGTTGAAGAATTTTTGAAGATTTGCTAGTTCTGGTGTGATCGCACTTGCGGAAAAGGGCTCGCAGGTGCGATAGTCGTAGAAGCGACAGTACACACGCAGAAGTGAGGGTCTTCGTAGGTGCGGTTCCTGTTGCGCAAAAGCGCGACCGCTGGTGCAGTCCTAGGCATCGCAGAAGAGATCATGGCTGGCCAAGCTGTTCTCACAGAAGTGAGGGTCGCAGGTGCAACCTCTTGACCGTATCTGTGAAAGTGCTGCATATAACTCTTTAAGTTCGGGGTTTCGCTAGTTTTCACCATATTTCAGATTTTGGAGCTCAGCCTGGGCAATTTTGGAGAGAACGTTTTCTACAGAACTTGGGGTAAGTGTTCTTGACTCCCTTGGGATTATATTTCATGAGTTAATCTTCATTTTTAGAGTAAGATTATCGAATCTTCAAGAGAAATTGAAGGAAATTTCTATAATTTCATAAAATAAATTTTTAAGTTTTGAACATCGATTTGGAGTCAGAATTGAGTGAAATTAGTATGGTTGAACTTGTAACTGGATGGGTTGTCTAAGTTTATGAGTTTTATCGAATTTCGAGACGTGGGCCCCACAGGCAATATTTGGAGTGTAATTTTGGATTTTGTGGGAAAGTATTAGTATTTTGATATGGAATTAATTCCTATAAAATATGTGGACTAAATCAAATTTATTGTGGCTAGATTCAAGCCATTCAGAAGTTGATACACGCAGAATGAAATTTTTGGAATATTGTTTAGCTTGCTCGACATTGGATTCGTCTTATTCAAGGTAAGTAACTCTTCTAATCTTGGGGTTGAGGGTATGATCCCAGAATATATGTATTATATGAATTGGTGGGAGGTGACACACATGCTAGGTGATGGGCGTGTGGGCGGGGCACTATGGAAATTATGACATAATTATTTCTGTGGAATTTTATAGTAAACTAATCTTGGCATTTTCCTTGTATTGTCATATGTTAAAGGAATTTGAGCTGAGAATCATATTGAAAATCATGCTGAGGCTATGTGCCAGTATTATTGAGACCCACAAAGGTCATATTATTGTTGAATTAATTGTTTAAATTGGAATTTCATACTCAGTCATGTTCATTCATTTCATATCATCTCTCAGTCTCTGTTGCTATTTATTGATTCATCATATCATCATTTTGGACTGATTTTCATGACATTGTGAGCCCTAGAGACTAGAGAGATTGATGACTGAGTAAGGCCGAGGGCCTGATAGTGAGGATGATTATGGGATCAGGTTGCACGTCGCAGTAAGCCTGATTAGCTTATTATAGCACGTGAGTTGTCCGTGTGGATCCTTATATTATACTATAGCAAGTGAGTTTTCCGTGCAACACGTGAGTTGTCCGTGCAGACACAGATATTGATACTATAGCATATGAGTTGTCTGTGCAGATTATAGTGCTTGGCTGAAGGAGCCCCTTCGGAGTCTGTACACACCCCTAGTGAGCGCAGGTACCTACTGAGTGCGAGTGCCGAGTGCCGAGCGCGAGTGCCGTGCGATTGGGAGGATTGAGTGACTGTTAGGAATGAGTGATAAGGACTGAGTGAATTGATACTCTGAGAGTATGCATATGAGTTCATCTCTGAGATACATTGCATTGACATGCACACATGACATACATGCATAGAGATGTATTTTTCCTCATGCTGTACGATAATCTATCATTCATGATTTCTCACACATATTGGCATATGGGCATAGTGATGCATTTTCCACTGGCTATCTGGAAAGAAAAATGAAACATCTTATTTATTATTGAAAGAATTTTGGGAAAATAATTGTTTTTTTAAACTTATTCATATTTTTGGAAACTTCGGTAAACAATTTGGGTTTTCATTGATGTACTTGAAAGGAAGAATTATTTTTAGAAATCATGTTTTTGCTTAGCATTTGATTGTTGAGTTACTTCTGGTATTACTTATTTAGGTTGTTATGAACTATTGTTACTTATTGAGTACATGGGGTCGGTTGTACTCATACTACACTTCTGCACCTTGCGTGCAGATGTTGGCTGTTGATGTTGCTGTGTTCGTTGGGAGCTGGATATGAAGATGTACATGCGTTCCGATTGTAGCTGCCTCTTGTTCATGGTAGCCTTAGATTCATAAAACTCTGTTTATGTACTTTTCAAATAGATGATGTATTTACTTCATACCAGCTTTGTAAACTCTATTGTTAGAAGCTCATGATTTGTACTACCAGTCCTTGGGGAATGTATAAGATTTAGATATTTTCTTTTGCTTAATTGTCTTGTGAAATTACATTGGAATTAGATAGTGGATAAATGTCTTACCTAACGGGTTGGGTTAGGTGCTATCACGACTAGTTGGATTTTGGGTCGTGACAAGGTGGTATCAGAGCTCTAGGTTCATAGGTTCTACAAGTCATGAGCAAGTGTCTAGTAGAGTCTTGCGGATCGGTATGATAACGTCCATACTTATCTTCGAGAGGCTACATGGCATTTAGGATATATAGTTCCCATCTTTCTTTTCTTATCATGCATAATTGATTCAGCTTGAGACATAGCTCTTTGAATTCCTTCCACGTATTCATATGCACACATGAGCGCTCGATATCAGCTGTGCATCGCCGACTTGTGATTCCATGGACGAGGTTCTAGGTGAGTATTCTGTGTTTTGGTGATGGGTCAGTCTGGAGGACTTGAGGCCATGGTTAGACCACAGCTTAAGCTCGGTAGCTTCAGTTGTAACTTGTACAATTGGACTCATATGTCCTGTAAAGACCCTACGAGTGGAGTTTATGGCTCGATGAGCGGTGGAATGGTTGTGTGATGGGTATGATTGGACCGCGGGATGTGTTAAGATGATTTGAATATGACGAGAAGTGCTTCCTTGAAATGTAAAGGAAAGACCATTGGGTTCTTGATTTTCGATTTGTTGTAATGTATAGTCTCGAGTATTAATGTTTTGAAGGATCTTTCACGTTGTTAAATTTTGGGACAAATTAAATTCTCATGTCTGGTTAGTGAGTTTGGACTCAAATAGACTAAGTGATTGCACAGTAATTGTGACTGCGAAAGGGTATAACAAGATACCAATTTGAGACTAAGTAGCTGGGTTATCCCCTGCGGAGTAATCTACATAGGTGTGTTCCTTATAATGTGAGTGGAGAATTTCTTTTTTGCTAGTGGGGCGGACGATTGAGGTATTTTTATGGTTGGCGTTGTATGAGCTTGAGAAGAATTTTTGTTGAACTTACTGCGGTATTATGACAGTAATAGAGTATGGGTATTGTGAGTTATAGAATGTTTTGTTCTATGGTTTTGAGCCAAGGTGGGGAGCCTACTGCTGACGGTTTAATTTCATGGTTATATGTTAAATTTTAGTTTTGGTCTGAGGCATACTTGTGGGTTAGTTATGACTTGTTAAGGTTGAGATCGAGAAAGACTAGAATAATGAAATTCCTGAATACGAGTTATATTGCGTTGTATGAGTATATGAAAATTATGGAATGATTAAGTTGTTATATGAATGATGTAGTGCGCACGAAGTATAAATTCGATTGATAGTGTTAAGGTAGGGTTACTTCTTTGAGTGGTGTTGTGCTAATGTGACACGTGTCTTTCAGCCCATTTGGGCGGTGCAATTTGGATTTGAACAAAGTGGGTGACTCTCGAGAAAGTTCCAATAGGTTCGAGGTTTATATAGAGCAATTGAATATTTCTTCGGACTTGTGTATGGATAAAATATGAGATTTGCATTTGATGGTGCCTGGACTTTCGGAAATTCTGTATGACTATGGATTCTGCATTTTGTATAAGGAAGGTAAGAAGAACAATTTTAAATTCACATAAGGTATTTTCAGAGTGACTGTCACAGATGTGGTATTTATGGAGGTGCTTAAAAAGAATACAGTTGCTTAAGGGCCGTAAGGGGTTGTGGTTCTATGCTAAGGTTTGTGGGGTGAGTTGTGGTTAAAGATCGTGGTGTTTTAGCAAGGAGAAGTATCAATCAGAGGACAAATTCGGAAGGGACTCGAAGAAATAGGACAACTTGGTAGTGGGGTGGATCAGTATGGTAATGGATATGAACGGTTCTTTGAGTGCTTATGATGTGGGGGTTTTCTACAGGTGCTTTGTGGAAATACTTTTGGGTTTGGCGACCTGCGTGGCTTGGTTGAGTTAGAGAGATTTAGTTCTAATAGCTTGGTTATTTGTACCCAAAACCTTTATGATATCAACTTCAATACCTATCGACTTCTGAATAGCTACTCTGAATGAGTGGAGAGCAACAACCAATCAGCTGGAACAGCACCCTACCGGGGAGGAACGTCACCGGGCTTATCTGCACCTGTGTGCATAAAATGAACACAGCACCCAAAAGAGAAGGGCGTCAGCACAGAAAATGTACTGAGTATGTAAGGATAAACATGTAAGTTAGAGATATAACATAAGAGATATGAGTACGTAATCCCTTACTAGACACCGAGGACAAGCCACCAAGGGCGTAAACAAAATTGTGTAGACTATGAACTATGAATCATAATTGTATGCAACTCCTGTGAAGCCAAGCCACCCATTGAGACCATGCATTAGTTTATATTATACATATTTATACTTATCTTTGTCCACTCTTTGGGCACAATTTATCACCCCTTACCCAGCTTCATAGAGGACTCGGTTGAACCCGGCCACAAGAGGGCTCAGTAATCTCACTTCACACATCATCGTACCCGGCCACACAAGGGCTCAGTCATACCTGGCCTTACAAGGGCTAGATAATGCATTTTGTCACATTGTTTTGTACCCGACCTTATAGAGGGCTCGGTCTTACCCGGTCACATAAGGGCTCGGTAGCATTTTACATCGTACCCAACTGACCAGTGGTTGCACAATAGGTTTCATACCCGACCGTCTATAGCGTGGCTCGATCAATTAGAGTAGATACATTTACATATACGTATATGGAATGTAAAATCAACTTTAGGAGATATTAAGTTTAGACTCAGGACAAATCATACTATCCGGCCACGGAATACCAACTAGAACATTTTAGACTTTAGCAAGAATGCTTCCAACATGAATGTAGAAGGACATAACTGCATTATTCAGAGGGGCTTAGAATTACCCAAACCTCATAGTGCAGGAATCCTTTAGAAGTGAGGAGAAACTTAGACTACTCATGCCAAGAAAGAAAGTCGCCCTACATACCTTTGTTGAAGAACTAATTGAACATTTATGGTGATTAACTTTGACTTAATTAAATCTTCAAAAATAATACCACCAGATGATAGATGTTACAACAATGATTCCAATGTCTCTTCATGCTAAATCCTAAAAGAACCGTCTTCTAATTCAGTTTAGTCTATTCTAGATCTTTCAAGGAGATGTGAGAGCGCTTGGTGAATTATGGTGAGTGGTATTCCTCCAAAAATGAAAGATATTGAGCCTTACTTCCCTTATATACATGTACCAAGCATAGGGGGCTTCGTCGGTTCCACGTGAAAAATTGGTTGCCCCGCTTTGGTTGTCGTGCCCTATGAGACAGCCGGCAAAATTTGGTCGCTTGCAGTTGCCTCCTCTACCCGTCAACGCATCGCCATCTGCTTGGCCGTGCCAAAAGACTCACTTACCAAGATTTATTTAGGTGTGGGGTGTAACAATACTATTTGAATGTAAAAATAACAGTATCAACATAAAGGATGGGACTTTAAGGGACTGCGACAGTCATGCAGCACTACCTTGAATCCTCACAATACATGTATGCACTCACTCTCGAAGTCCACTACCTCCAACACTCGGATCTGCATAAAACTGTGCAGAAGTGTAGTATGAGTACAACACAATACAACACAATCGGTACCTAGTAAGTATCAAGAATAACCTCGGTGAAGTAGTGGCGATGTTCGAGTCATATGATACTCACTAGTCAAAGAACCTGTGTATTATATATCAAACACAAGCAGCAAGAATATATATAACAGAGTACAATACCAACAATCTCGTTAAAGCATGTGATAACAACTCAACGAAGGAAAATCCATTTTTGATGAACAAATAATAAAATAGAAATAGAGGCATAAGTCACCCTATACTCCACATTTCGTTAGAATAATAGTATCAACCTTTATCGCTCCCTAATAAGAATATCCACCCTTTTCTCTTTGTAATGACAATATCCACCTTTATCGCTCTGTACTCTAACACAATAATAATATCAATCACAATCGCACTGCAGAAACCTCGTGCAACACCTAATTAATCCGCCCACTAAGTCCACATGCGCCATAATCACAACAATGCAAGATAACAAATTATCATAAAGAGGCATATCCTCATAACTCATCGATTAGGTGGACAAGGACATGATAATAATAATAAAATGCGGATGGTGGTCCAACATATAAAGCATGACTACGGCTAAATCAATTTAGCAACGATTTCGTAGATGCCTATCTTAGCCAATCAGGAAAATCATAATCCTTAAACATGATATCTAGCATAAAAAGGTAAGCTTGCATAGTCATACAAGAACCACACATGTATTGTAGAGAGCACACAATCAAAACAAGGCATAGTAGAAACTTAGAGTCTAATCTAATCATTTTTCATTCATAGCACCCGCATATACATTCGTCACCTCCCATACACGTTGCAAAACAAACATATCAATTTGACAAAATAAGGTCTAAGCCTAAGGATTATTTTCACACACAAGATTAGGCAAGATACTTACCTCAATACGTACAAATCAACCATCTAAAATAGCATTTCCTTTAAAACTCACCTTTGTATGGCTCAATATAGTAAACAACAACTCAATAACATCAAACAATGCTAAAGGAATCAATTTCAAATAATAAAATTTCAACCTTTACCCAATTACCAAAAAGTCAAAAAGGTCAATCCCAGGCTCACACGGTCAAAACCTAAGTCAAGGAGTAGATTCCAACTATCATAACCCCATGAGTTCAAATATGTGATTAGATTCAAAAACCGAGTAAAAAACGCTATCAAATCCCAAATTTTTATTTTTGAAAACATAGTAAAAAATCCCCAAAAGTTCTCTTCCTAATTCCTTGATTTAGGATTAAACATTCATGGGCAATCAAGATAAAATCACTCACCCAATTGCCTTATGTGAATATCTTCTTCAAAAATTGCCCCTCTCCAAGACTAAGGTTCAAAATATGAGAAAATGGGTCTAAGTCCCGAAATGGATCTAATAATAATAGTTGCGGATGTCGCATTTGCAAACAGGGGTTTGCAAATGTGACCTCGCAAATACGTATTGGCCTTCAAATCGAATCATCGCAAATGCGATCAGAAGTTCGCAATTACAGTCCTTTGCAAATGCGAGGTCTATAGTAGTCTGTAGCACCATCAAAATTGAAACTTCACCAAACTATCCCGAAATCAATCTGAAACTCGCTCGAGCCCCACACCAAACATACACACAAGTACATAAACCTCATACGAACTCGCTCGCAAGCTCAATATACCAAAATAGCATCCATAACAACAAATCAAACCCCAAAGGGCATCATGCAAACCTTAAATTTTAAGAACTTCAATATTCACATCCAAGCATCTGATACCTACCAAACCAACTCAGAATGAGACCAAACTTTGCACACAAGTTCCAAATAACAACACGGACCTATTCTAAGTCCTGTAAAAACAATCTGAACCCAATAGTCTCAAAGTTAACCCATGGTCAAACTTATAAAATTTCTAGACCTTCAAATTGCCAACATTCAGCAAAAACAGCCAAATCATTCGAGGAACCTCCAAGTCCAAATTCGGACATACTACTAAGATAAAAATTACTATATGAACTTATTGGAACCATAAAAACACAAATTTGAGGTCGTATACACAAAATTCAAACCTTGGTCAACTCCTGTAACTTAAGCTTCCAAGAATGGAACTAAGTGTTCCAATTCACTCCAAAACCTTCCCGGAAGCAAACTAAGCATCCCCGCAAGTCAAAAAATAACTATTAAACACATGGTAAGCATCAAATGGGGAAAAGTATCTCTATTACACAAAACTATTGTCCGGGTCAACATCTAACAATGTCCTTCTTCATCCTCCAGCACCAATAATGCTACTTGAAATCACGACACATCTTCGTAGCACCCGGATGAACGAAATAAAATAAACTATGAGTCTCCTCAATAATTAACTCCCTCAGACCATCAAAATTAGGATCACAAATCTGACCCTGAAGTCATAATACACCATCATCTGCAATGACCACCTCCTTGGAACCACCTCCCAACCATGTATCCTTAAGGACATGAAAATGGGGATCATCACATTGACGAGCCTTAATATGAATAATCAAGGATGACAGCATAACAACACAAGCAAAAACTCTACTGGTCTCGGAAATATCTAATCTCGCAAATATATTAGCCAAATCTTGAACATCCATAGCCAAAGGCCTCTCCTTAGCTGGTATGAAATCCAAACTACCCGTACTCTCTGCCATTAAACTCGAGGAATCTGCCACCACCTTTGCCTTACCCGGATGGTACAAGATAGTGATATCGTAATCCCTAAGTAACTCAAGCTACCTCTGCAACCTCAAATTCAAATCCTTCTTCTTGAATAAGAGGTGAAGACTTCGATGACGGATTTCAAAGTGTTCTTGATGGTTTCTACCATGGTTTGAACCAGATATTTTCTATTAGTGTGGGAAACGTGTTGTGTATTATGATTTCCTCCTGGAAGGAAGCAAGAGGAAGGTTTCTAACTAACCAGGTACGTAATTTGCTAGTGACTCAGAGTTGATAATGGGATTCTTGTGCTTGTCACATGATGGCATAATAGTTGTGGTGTGTTGTGCGGGATTAAGATTTACATGTACAAGGTGACAGTTCAGTCTTGAAGAGAAGGTAACGAATGTTGGACAGCATGGTCAGTTTCAAATATTTCGATGAATGTTATAACTGCTCAGTAATTCCTGATAAGGGTGTGTATTTCAGAAGGCGCATTGTGTTTTGACTTACGGATGTTCATCGATATTGCAGTACTCACATGGTTGATAGACTGTTGATATTCAAATTATTGCTATGCGGCACGGAAAAATTATGAAAGTATTCCTCATGGGATTATCGTGAATGGAAGACGTGTTAGTCATTTTTGTACTAGAGTTGGGATAAGTTACGGTGATTCAAGTGTTTGATGGATTTGGAGACTGGGTGTTCTCAGAAGTATATTGTTTTGGGTTACGGCCTATTTGAGGTGAGTATTTTATTTTAACTTAGTGGAGGCACTAGTTCTGTTAATTATTTGTGATAGCTACGCACTATAAGTGTACTTGTTCAATTAGTCCTGTATGATATGCTAGGACTGGAGGTCTGTGACCATGCTAGGCGATTCAAATTATTGGCACGTGAGTTATCCGTGCCATGTGTGAGAATTCTATTTCTATAATAATTTATATGATCTATTAATTTCCTTCCTCGACAATTGTGCACATGCACCTACGGTTATCCTCTTCATGAAATTTGAGGAGTTGGTTGTAACATTGCGGTTGTGGTGGTGCTTGTTGAACTTGCAATACGGTTCTCTTCCTTGAGACATCTCCCATATTTGGGTACATAAATTGCACAGCTGTGGCTTGAGTTATATTGATGTGGCGTGTCTGTGGAATAGTTGTGTTTAATAATATAAGGCCATTGGACCTAGAATGGGTACTATCAGGCTTGATTATGGTATATTCAGAAGGATAATATTGAAAGTCGGCTTAGGAGAGGATTATGGTTCTGGTTGGGGCAAGAGAGCTCCATGGCTAGTTGATCTGATGAGTGGTTATGATTTTTTGATTGCTCCTTTAATCATTGGCAGTGTAAGAAGGTTTCAGAATGAGGTTATGTTGAATGCAGGGTTTTATACTAGTACTTGGTCAATTTTGAGTAGTTACTGTGATTAAAAATGGTGCTACGAGTATGCGAGTTATGTAGAATGTTTTGTGATTATATCTGGGATTATGGTTATGGCTGGATACAGCTTGTTCAGGCTTATACAATTTGTAGATGTGAGATTTGGGTCTTGAAAAGAATTCTGGATGTTAGACTTTTGGCTGCATGGTTTTGGGGCTAAGGTTAAATTAATGATTTTTAGTTATATTGTGTGGTCAAGCCTATATAGAATTGGGTGACATGAGATCACCCCGGGTACATGTGTGGTAAGATGGAATATTGATTTTGTGGCTTGGAAACAACTCTTAGCACGTTCGAGGACGAACATATGTTTAAGTGGGGGAGAATGTAACGACCTGGCCGGTCGTTTTGTATATTTCAGCCCCGTTCCTCTATTTACTGCTTTGTTTGTGCTTTATAGTTATATTATGACCTATCGAATTAGTTAGTTTGGGTCCGGAGAGATTTCAGAGTGAATTGAGATACTTAGTCTAATAATGGAAAGTTTAAGTTGGAAAAGTCGACCGGATGTCGACTTATCTGTAAACGACCTCGGATTTGAATTCTGATGATTCCAATAGCTCCGTATGGTAATTTTGGACTTAGGAGCATGTACAAAAAATTATTTGGAGGTCCGTGGTGGAATTAGGCTTGAAATGGCGAAAGTTGAATTTTGGGAAATTTGACCGAGAGGTTGACTTTTAATATTGGGGTCGGAATCCGATTTTGGAAATTGGAATAGGTCCGTAATGTGAAATGAGACTTGTGTGCAAAATTTGAGGTCAATCGGATGTGAATTGATAAGTTTCGATATCGGTTGTAGAAGTTGAAGTTTCAAAGTTCATTAGGCTTGAATCCGTGTGTAATTCGTGTTTTTGATGTTGTTTGAGATGGTTGGAGGATTCGACTAAGTTCGTATTGGGATATAAGACTTGTTGGTATGTTTGGTCGAGATCCTGGGGTCTCGGGTTAATTTCGGGGGGTTAACGGACCAAAGTTCGAAGTTGAAGAATTTCTGAAGATTTGTTGGTTTTGGTGTGATCGCACTTGCGGAAAAGGGATCGCAGGTGCAATGGACGTAGAGGCGACAATACACACGCAGAAGCGAGGATCTTCGTAGGTGCGGTGCCCGTTGCGCAAAAGTGCGACCGCAGGTGTGGTCTTAGGCATCGTAGAAGCGATCATGGCTAGCTAAGCCGTTCTCGCAGAAGCGAGGGTCGCAAGTGCGACCTCTTGACCGTATCTGCGAAAGTGCTGGGTAGAACCCTTTAAGTTCGGGGTTTCGCTACTTTTCACCATTTTTCAGATTTTGGAGCTCGGCCTGGGCGATTTTGGAGAGAACGTTTTCCACAGAACTTGGGGTAAGTGTTTTTGACTCCCTTGGGATTATATTTCATGAATTAATCTTCATTTTTAGTGTAAGATTATCGAATCTTCAAGAGAAATTGAAGGAAATTTCTATAATTTCATAAAACAAATTTTCGAGTTTTGAACATCGATTTGGAGTCGGAATTGAGTGAAATTAGTATGGTTGAACTTGTAACTGGATGGGTTGTCGAATTTTGGGAGTTTCGTCGGATTTTGAGACGTGGGTCCCAAAGGAGATTTTTGAATTTGGTGGAAATATATTATTATTTTGATATGGAATTAATTCCTATAAATTATGTGGACTAAATCAAATTTATTGTGGCTAGATTCGAGCCGTTCGGAAGTTGATACGCGCAGAATGGAATTTCTGTAACATTGTTTAGCTTGCTCGACATTGGATTCGTCTTATTCAAGGTAAGTAACTCTTCTAATCTTGGAGCTGAGGGTATGATCCCAGAATATATGTATTATGTGAATTGGTGGGAGGTGACACACATGCTAGGTGACGGGCGTGTGGGCGGGGCACTATGGAAATTATGACATAATTGTTTCTGTAGAATTTTATAGTAACTAATCTTGGCATTTTCCTTGTATTGTCATATGTTAAAGGAATTTGAGCTGAGAATCATATTGAAAATCATGCTGAGGCTATGTGCCAGTATTATTGAGACCCACAGAGGTCATATTGTTGTTAAAGTATTTGTTTAAATTGAAATTTCATACTCAGTCATGTTCATTCATTTCATATCTTCTCTCAGTCTCTGTGGCTATTCATTGATTCATCATATCATCATTTTGGGCTGATTTTCATGACATTGTGAGCCCGAGAGACCGGAGAGATTGATTATTGAGTGAGGCCGAGGGCCTGATTGTCACGACCCAAAATCCGTTAAAGGTCGTGATGGCGTCGAACACCACTGTCAGGCAAGCCAACACTAAATAGTTAAATAAATTCTCATTTTAATATTTTTGAAATCGTAAATTTAATTCAATCCAACTAGTAAAAGATAGATTTACAGAATAGATACAATGTTTTCTAATTTCAATACTGAACATCCTAGAATCATCCCAGAACCCCGTGTCACAAGTGCATGAGTATTTTCTAGGAATGAAAATAAAATACAATAATTGTCCGGAATATAAATTTTGACAGGAAAGAAAATACAATACTCTGAAGGAGATTCAGCTGGCTGCGGATCGTACACAAGATGTAGCTCACCTAATTCCCCGTAATAACCGCGCCTCTGAGCCCACAAGGCCACTAGTCATATATGTACCTTCACCAAACGTGCAACAAGTATAGTATGAGTAACTAAATCAACACATAGCCAGTAAGAATCCCGCCTAACCTCGAAGAAGTAGTGACTAGGGGTTGACTCAGACACTTACTATGGGCTATAGTCAATGTACCAATGATATGATAAATTATGGATTTTTATGAAGCAACGGTAAACACAATAACATGAGACAGGTAAATAATTCTCTTGCTAATAGGAGATTTCCAAATTTATCTTCATCTTTTAACCATTTATATCCTCGGCCAATGAGGCCATATCAATTATCAATAATTTTAAAAAAATCAATTAAGTCATGCGCAAATCATCCCGAGGTCGTACGACCTGATCCAACAAATATTTAAATTGTGCACTGCCAGAAGGTCAAATGATGCGAACCATAGATGCATCTATTTACTACCGAGGCGCTCGGCCCGATCCACAAATAACAATTATTTTCAAGAATATACAAGTTTTTCATTTACAGTCAAGTATCTAATACAAACCTTCAAGTAAGTGAAGTTACCCTTATACAATTCTTTTATCAATTGCTATCATGACTAAGTGATTATATTAGCGAGTAAGGGCACAAACATTCCAAGTATAGCATGATACAAGTCCTAAACTACCCGGACAATAGCATAATAGTAGCTACGTACGGACTCTCGTCACCCCGTGCGTACGTAGCCCCACAATTAGGTACAAACATTTATTTAATTAACATATGGGGTTAATTCCCTCTTACAAGTTTAGAAAGGAGACTTACCTCGCTCTGAAGTTCTATAACCGGCTCCCAAGCCCTTCCGACGACTCAAACCGTTGCCCAACGCTCCAAAACCAGTCAATAATTATGCAAACCCATTAATATATACTCAAATACTCTTTATAATCTTATATACAACAATTCCCAACTCCGCTTGAAAAGTGGATAAAATCAACTTCGAGCCCACATGCCCGGATTTCAAAACTTTTCGAGGAGAAACAGTACCCATAGAACTACGAACTCAAATATATAACCTATTCTCAATTTCATGCCCAAATTCGTGATCAAAATCCAAGAATACCAATTTTTAGGTTTTTCTTCAAAATCCCAAATTTCAACTAATTTTCATGTTTACATCCATATATAAACCATGTATTTAACTTAGAATAGGTGGGAGTTACTTACCTCATAATAGATGATAAAAACCCCTCTTCAAAAGCTCCAAAAATCGCCCAACCAAAATGAATAATGGGTGAAATGAACCCAAACCCCGCTTAAAAGCATTCTGCCCAGCCTGACTTTTGCACCTGCGCCTTTCCTTTTGCATCTGCGCCTTCGCAGGTGCGGACAACCCTTTGCACCTACAATCGCTACCCAGCTTCGCCCAAACCGCACCTGCGGCCCTTTTTGCGCAGGTGCGATCACACCAAATATCAGTTGCCTTATCTTTTCTTCCAAGTCCAAACTCGATCCGCTAACCATCTTGAATCCACCCGAGGCTCTCGGGACATCAACCAATTATACCAACACATCCCAAAACATATTACAAACTTAGTCGAGCCTTCAAATCATATTAAACAACGTCGAATTCATGAATCGCACCCCATTCCAATCTTATGAACTTTAAAATTTCAAACTTCTACATTCTACGCCGAAACCTATCAAATCACGTCCGATTGACCTCAAATTTTGCACACAAGTCACATTTGACATTACGGATCTACTCTGACTTTCGGAATCAAACTCTGACCCCGATATTAAAAAGTCCACTCCCTGTCAAACTTCTCAAAATTTTCCAAATTTCCAACTTTCGCCAAATGACCCAAAATGACCTACGGACCTCCAAATCCACTTCCGGTCGCGCTCCCAATACCGGAATCACCATACGGAGCTATTTATAGACTCGGAATTCCAAACGGACATCGATAACATTTAAATGCACTTCAACCCAAATTTATGGAATTCTTCCAAAATGCTAACTTCCACAATAGGTGCCGAAACGCTCCCGGGGTATCCAAAACCCGATCCGAATATACGCCCAAGTCCGAAATCATCATACGAACCTGCTAGAACCTTCAAATCCCGATTCCGAGGTCGTTTACTCTAAAATCTAAATCTTAGTTAATTCTTCCAACTTAAAGCTTTCCAAATGAGAATTTCTTTCCAAATCAACTCTGAACTTCCTAAATTTCAATTCCAACCATGCGTACAAGTCATAATACCTGAAGTGAAGCTGCTTATGGTCTCAAACCGCCGAACGATGCGCTAGAGCTCACAATGACCGATCGGGTCGTTACATTCTCTCCCACTTAAACATGCGTTCGTCCTCGAACGTGCTACGAACTGCGCTGGAGTTGTCCGAAATCACTGTTTAGCACCTCGTGCACCTACCCGTGCTGCCACAACTTAGTTGAGCACACTGGCTAGAGCAAACATGAAGATTCCCCTTTTGTTTAGTCAAATTAGCCTTAGAGACAAATTCCAATATCCAGAATCTTCTTCCAGGCCTGTTTCCAACATATGATCACATTTTCAATCACCACATGATGTACCAAAATATGACTGCATACCTTTGTTGAATTCACACCATGCACCACATAATTCACATGACCATAATAACATCCTCTGATAACAATAGCCGAAAATCCACGAACCTGATGTCCACAACACACCTCATGCCACATACATGTCTTACTCCAACTCTTGAAATGCTGTCGTAGCGGAAAAGATGCGTAGAAATTTACAACCAACTGTCGAGTGAACCGTTCATTGAATTTTTCCCCTTAACAAGAACCATTACCTCATTCTGGACTGAATACCGATATTTACTCTTTAACTATGCCTCATACTGATCTGATCACACTGGCCCCAAGTCCAATAATCACGTCTCTCCCAGTATAAGCTGCCCAGGCAATAAGCCACCTCAGACTCTGCCAACAAATCTCATATGATGCCACAATGTGCCGACAAACTACAAACTTGAATGTGATACATAAGGAAAAGGGACTCTAGAAAGAACTACTCAACCCACGTAACTAATGATACAACCGAAAAGGCGTTATGAACCTTTCTCATAACATGGTAAACAAAATACACAAAAATAGATATAGGGGACTGTACTCAACATCACAATGTTGCGGCGTGCAACCCGATCCAAACAACATGTCCGTGGCGGCATGCCACCTGATTCACACATAATAACCTGTAAGGAATTAGTTACCGAGCTAAAATGCTCATACCTATGAAATACTCGAATATCGGCCACAAACAATCCAAGTGCATAATACCATCCCTGGGGAGACAGATAGTGCCATACGCTACAAAACGCAAGCACAACTAGGGTGCGATATATGATCTAACTCTCGAGAGCCATACTGCTAACATAACCCCACCGCTACGCGGAAACTCAACACATATGAAATCATCAAATTGTTTCACAACTCACACGGCACAATATAGTATTACATGAAATAGCCGGCGACGAATTAACATCCAACATCCGAATACTCCTTCACAAGGAGCGCTATGCTGAAATGAACACCTCTGGCCCGACATAGAGCCCACATTTATATCTAGATCCACCCATGGACCTCAAGTCGATTACGATCACACCGTACTAGTCTACTAACCTTTCAAGGGTTCGTAATAACCCTTTTTTCCATAACACACAAGAACAACCATCATATCCGGAACAACCCTCCACAGTCCATAACCAAATGAACCGAGCGCCCTCCAGGCATAAATTTTTCAAATTAGCGATATCACTACCCTCTTCATATTGGGTTTAAATCTTCAATCAGTCAAGTGACTACATGTTACATTTATACAATCTTCCCGTGGGATACGCTCCCATAACTTTCCGTACCGGGTAACAAGTCTACACATCCATACCACTGGCCGCACAAATGCTGTAACTTAAATCAAAAATCCAAAATCACTACTCAAAGCCTCTTGCACATGACACCAATCTCAGGTGACGTTAAAGATAATACCAGTTTACTCTAACCATCTGAATCCTTTCCCGCTCATCCGAGCTCTTCACATTCTTTTCGACCAAATCGCAACCTTGATCCTCAACTTCCGAATCCCATACCGATCACTGCACTTAATCATGCCAATGCGCAAGAGTACTAGAATTTCATCTTAACTTCCGAACTACTAATAGGGTAAACACTTCATCATATAAAAACCTTTTACTTAACGTATTCCAATAGAACCATCGCAACACACGACTGAATCCTCATAACCACAGAAAATACAAACCTCGAGTAGTGGTTTAAACCACCATAACTTTTCCGGAAATCCCTTTACACCACAAAGCTATACGAATTGAATACCTCCCAAATCAACCATGTTGTGCTGGCACTCAAGCCCAAATGTACAACCACAATCCACATGTATAACTTCACGCTGGAGAAACTGGTCACTGCCATAACCGTGTTGATTCAACCATTACCAATCGAGCCACTTCTTCTAATTTACTCGGGACTTGCCCTAGAAATAATAATCGCTCCATTCAAAACATCATGAACCCAAATCCGCACTCATCTTGAGTAACCTTATTTCACGAGACCACGTTTTTCTCAAAACCCACGAACCATCACATACTTTCCTTGTGCGGATATTCGCATCTTCAATGGATACCCCCATTCTGATAATTTTCCTATAATTCAGAAGTTATTTCCTCCCCTTTTTCCACTGCTACACAACATACCGAAGATAACATAGAACACTCCAAGACACTTTTCATAATACACTGCAAAAGTTCATTACTTAACCATACTACTGGCTCGCAATTCTTGAGCACCGCACTTAAATTTTGAACCTACTAGGACCATTATTGAGAGTCACTCACTCTGACTTAGTCCTGAATATAATCAACTCCAAGGCTATGCTAGCACATGAGCACCCTCTCAAAGAAGCACCTGGCCGTATCATCTTCTTTGTAACCCCCCTCCACACGAAGCATAAATCCTGAGACTTCCCAAAGCCTGAGCATGAACCAATAAGGCCAACTATAGCACACATTCCTCAAATCGCTTGCTAAAATTACCACTGATGTTCTCTTTCCTTAGTTGTAATAACCCATCCATATGCCGATAACCAGAAATCTTACTAATAAACGACCATGCAATCCAACTGTGGGCGGTAGAAGCTCTCCCACTTAGCTTGAAGCTACCATTGCATAATTCTGGAATCCACCAAGACTCTTTATCCCCCATTGACATGATCTTGCACAATCAACCCGCCAATTTGCCTTAAAATCTTCCTGTTAACCATTTCACGAACACTTCAAATCATTAGCCACGTTTCCATATTCAACCTATAATCGGATAACCAGTAGAATTCTTCGTAGAAGCTTCGTCAACCACGCAACTGCTGACCTGCTCACAAGAGATAACCCATTTATGGAAATTACATGCCGACATCTTCCAACGTCGTTGCACTGGGTACACTTACTACATAATCAGTAACCCATACTAAGCACGTGCTCATTCACCAGCTGTACAAGTCCGTTCACTCCTTATGGACATCAACTAAAAGGTGCGACAGTACATTCCCATCCAAAGTCATGTTGTAACCTTCTTCATATCAAGCAACTCCTTTCTGTTGTATCCAATCTCCCGCCGTATAATAGACAATATTTCAAATTAATTCAGTAGACCCAATCACCGTCCACCATAATTACCAAATCACTCTAAACTTTCCTCAAGGCATGTAACATTCCTATCACAGAACCCACACGCTACTCTGCCACTCTCCCACTTTGGTCAAACTCACTCATTTAAGTAAATACCCGACTCCTGTTTCTCACACTTGGCCTTCTATAAGTTTATCCATTGCAAGGCACCTCTCGCATGTCCTTCCTCATCCTTCGCTGCTTAGTTGTTTCCTTAAATCAAAATCTACCTCTGTAGAACTTGAACCGATAGATAGCTACCAACTTTAAACCTTTCCGTAAATCATCTTTCTTGAGCCATCAATACCAGGAATGCCGATTCGATGCTGAACCAATGCACACTGTGACCTCAGACAGCCGCTTTCACGACACCATTTATAATACTCTGCCCCAAGGCGAATTGAAGGATACCATAACACCGGCGAACTTAACACATTATAACCAATCAAGAACGATGACGCCACATCACAGGCGAAGATTCCAATACACTCAAAAATATCGAGTCCCGCTACTCTATCTCTCTAAGTCTGAACATTCTTAGTTCGATTGCCTTTCCTTCGTCGGAAGTAAAATACTGAATCTCTGAATCATGCACTGAGTAAACCTCCTTTCAAGTCATTCACTGCCCCGAGACATTGGAAAGCATCCTACCATCACTTCAATATTGTGCGATAACAACTCATGAGCATCATAACAACCTGCGCATAACCTCAAAGCTCTCAGAAGTACAGCTACTGAGCTAAAATGACAGAATGTCCTTCCACAAGGCGACGACAATAGTCCAAGAAACTACACAGGGAGAAACATCCCGCACTACATCTGTAGTACCATTACAATTCCTCAATTCCCAATTTATAACCAACTGTTCATGTCGCATAAGATTGAATGGGAAGGAAATGAAGGCATAAGCCTCAAAGGAATCAAATCGCACGATGAGAATCAAGAAGGGAAGTGCTCCTAACAACCTTGTAGCCTCTCGAAGATAGGTACAGACGTATCTGTACCAATATGCAAGACTCTACTAGTATCTCTCATGACTCGTGAGACCTAAGTGAACCAAGTGCTCTGATACCATGTTGTCACGACCCAAAATCCGTTAAAGGTCGTGATGGCGCCGGACACCACTGTCAGGAAAGCCAACACTAAATAGTTAATTAAATTCTCATTTTAATATTTTTGAAATCGTAAATTTAATTCAATTCAACTGGTAAAAGATGAATTTACAGAATAGATACAATGTTTTCAAATTTCAATACTGAATATCCCATAATCATCCCAGAACCCCGTGTCACAAGTGCATGAGCATTTTCTAGGAATTTAAAATAAAATACAATAACTGTCTGAAATATAAATTTGGACAGGAAAGAAAATACAATACTATGAAGGAGACTCTGTTAGCTGTGGATCGTACATAAGATGCAGCTCACCTAAGTCCCCTTAATAATCGCGCCTCAGCGCCCACAAGGCCACTAGTCATATATGTACTTGCACAAAACGTGCAGCAAGTGTAGTATGAGTACGTAAATCAACGCGTAGCCTGTAAATATCCCGCCTAACCTCGAAGAAGTAGTGACAAGGGGTCGACTCAGACACTTACTATGGGCTATAATCAATGCACCAATGATATGATAAATTATGATATCTTATGAGGCAACGGTAAACACAATAACATGAGATAGGTAAATAATTCTCTTGTTTATAGGGATTTTCAAATTTATCTTCATCTTTTAACAATTTATATCCTCGCCCAATGAGGCCATATCAATTATCAATAATTCCAAAACAATCAATTAAGTCATGTGCAAATCATGTCGAGGTCGTACGGCCCGATCCAACAAATATTTGAACTTTGTACTGCCAGAGGGTCAAATGGCGCGAACCATAGATGCATCTATTTACTACCGAGGTGCTCGGCCCGATCAACAAATAACAATTATTTTCAAGAAAATACAAGTTTCTCATTTACAATCAAGTATCTCATACAAACCTTCAAGTAAGTGAATTTAACCTTATACAATTATTTTATCAATTTCTATCATGACTAAGTGATTATATTAGCGAGTAAGGGCACAAACATTCCAAGTATAGCATGATACGGGTCCTAATCTACCCGAACAATAGCATAATAGTAGCTACATATGGACTCTCATTAGCTCGTACGTACGTAGCCCCCACAATTAGGTACAAATATTTATTTAATTCACCTATAGGGTTAATTCCCTCTTACAAGGTTAGAAAGGAGACTTACCTCGCTCCGAAGTTCCATCACTGGCTCCCAAGCCCTTACGATGAATCAAACTGCTGCCCAACACTCCAAAACTAGTCAATAATTATGCAAATCCTTTAATATATACTCAAATACTCATTATAATCTTATTTACAACAATTCCTAACTCCGCTTGAAAAGTTGATAAAATCACCCTCGGGCCCACGTGCCCGGATTCCAAAAGTTTTCTAGGACAAACACTACCCATAGCACTACGAAATCAAATATATAACTTATTCTCAATTTCATGCCCAAATTCGTGATCAAAATCCAAGAATACCAATTTCTAGGGTTTTCTTCAAAATCCCAAATTTCAACTAATTTCCATGTTTACATCCATATATAAACCATGTATTTAACTCAGAATAGATGGGAGTTACTTACCTCATAATAGATGATGAAACCCCCTATTCAAAAGCTCCACAAATCGCCCAACCAAAATGAAAAATGGGTGAAATGTACCCAAACCCCGCTTAAAAGCATTATGCCCAGCCCGACTTCCGCACATGCGCCTTTCCTTCCGCATCTGCGCCTTTACAGGTGCAGACAACCCTTTGCACCTACGATCACTGCCCAGCTTCGCCCAAACCGCACCTGCGACCATTACCTCGCACCTGCAACCCTTTTTGCGCAGGTGCGATCACACTAGATATCAGCTGCCTCATCTTTTCTTCTAAGTCCAAACTCGATTTGTTAACCAGCGGAATCAACCCGAGGCCCTCTGGACCTCAACCAATTATACCAAAACATCCCAAAATACATTACGAACTTAGTCGAGCCTTCAAATCACATCAAACAACGTCGCATTCATGAATCGTACTCCATTCCAAGCTTAATGAACTTTAGAATTCCAAACTTCTACATTCGATGCCGAAACATATCAAATCACGTCTGATTGACCTCAAATTTTGCACTCAAGTCACATTTAACGTTACGGACCTACTCCAATTTCCGAAACCAAATTCTGACCCAGATATTAAAAAGTCCACTCCCGGTCAAACTTCTCAAAATTTTCCAAATTTCCAACTTTCGCCAAATAACCCCAAAATGACCTACGGACCTCCAAATCCACTTTCGGTCATGCTCCCAATACCGGGATCATCATACAGAGCTATTCCCAGATTCGGTATTCCAAACGGACATCGATAACATTGAAATGCACTTCAACCTAATTTGATGGAATTCTTCCAAAATGCTAACTTCCACAATAGGTGCTGAAATGCTCCTGAGGTATCCAAAACCCGATTCGAACATACACTTAAGTCCGAAATTATCATATGAACCTGATGGAACCTTCAAATCCTGATTCCGAGGCCGTTTACTCTAAAATCCAAATCTTAGGCAATTCTTTCAACTTAAAACTTTCGAAATGAGAATTTCCTTTCCAAATCAACTCTGAACTTTCGAAATTTCAATTCCGACCATGCGTACAAGTCATAATACCTAAAGTGAAGCTGCTCATGGCCTCAAACCGTCGAACGATGTGCTAGAGCTCAAAATGACCGGTCGGGTCATTACACTGATTGTGAGGATGATTATGGGATTGGGATGCACATCACAGCAGGACATATTGGCTTATTATAGCACGTGAGTTGTACGTGCGGATCCTTATATTATACTATAGCACGTGAGTTGTCTGTGCAGCACGTGAGTTATTCGTGCAGATACAGTTATTGATATTATAGCATGTGAGTTGTCCGTGCAGCACATGAGTTATCCGTGCAGATTATAGCGCTTGGGCTGAAGGAGCCCCTCCAGAGTCTGTACACACCCCCAGTGAGCGCAGGTACCTACTGAGTGCGACTGCCGAGTGCCGAGAGATTGGGGGGATTAAGTGACTATGAGGACTGAGTGATGGGGAGGACTGAGTGAATTGATACTCTGAGAGTATGCATATGAGTTCATATTTGAGATACATTGTATTGACATGCACACATGACATATAGGCATAGAGATGTATTTTTCCTCATGTTGTACAATAATATATCATTCAAGATTTCTCACACATATTGGCATATGGGCAACGTGATGCATTTCCCACTGGCTATCCGGAAAGATAAATGAAACATCTTATTTATTATTGAAAGGATTTTGGTAAAATTATAGTTTTCAAATCTATTCATATTTTTGGCAACTCCGATAAACGATTTGGGCTTTCATTGATGTACTTGAAAGGGAGAACTATTTTTAGAAATCATGTTTTTGCTGAGCATTTAATTGTTCAGTTACTTCTGGTATTACTTGTTTAAGTTGTTATGAACTATTGTCACCCTTATCACTCCTATAATAGCCACCCTTATCCCCCGCCCTGACAATATCAATAGCCACCCTTATCGCTCATATTGCCACCCTTATCTCTCTTATAACCCCATTATCGCTCCGCCTAAATAATATCTCAACACACACAACAACAATGAAATGCCACCCTTATACCCACATAATATCAATAGTGAAATGCCACCCTTATATCCTCAAAATAATAACTCAACCAACACAACAATTTACACTGAATATTAGCACGACAACATAAAAATCAATTCATATCACGATTTTCCCAATGGCCACAGCCAATTCCAAAAATATAACAAAATCAATTAATTTCACAACAAATAGCCCAAGGCTCCACACAATGTGTATAAAACCTCAAAAATAATCAGCATAGGGCAACACCTTCATTAATCCAAATTATGATAATTATATTAATACTTCTTCTTAAGCTTGTTTAATTAATTATGTGCAGATGAAAAATCCATAATGACATTAAATTCCAAGAAGTATCAAATCATCAAATTCACGGAATCTACATAATATACAAGTAATAATCGCCTCAAATTGTCATACAAAAACAAGTTCAATAAATGTGATTTGAGGCATGGCAAATAGATGATTAAATAAATACCAACAATTATCCAATTTACTACACAATATACCCAAGACTTTAACTTAATAAATTTTGCACATATAATCCCGAGTACGTACTCGTCACCTCGCGTACACGGCTTTTCACATTCCACAAATGGCACATAAGACTCGATGCCTAAGGGGTAATTCCTCCACTCAAAGTTAGGCAAGATACTTACCTTTTTAAAGTTAGGCCGATATTCCAAAATAGCCTTGTTGCTTGAATTGACTTCCGGACAGTTTAAATCTATCCAAATTAATTGTATAACTTCATTAAAATTCATCGAAAATAATTTCGGATAATAAAATACCAACTTAAAATTTTATTCTAAAAAGTCAATGCGGGGCCCGCCCCTCAAAACCCGACAGAAATTTTACTAAATCCGAACACCCATTCTGATACGAGTTCAACCATACCAAAATTATCAAAATCCAATAACGGATCGCCCCTCAAATCTTAAATTAAAGTCTAGAGGATTTCTACCATTTTCAATACAATTCACTAATTTAGTGATAAAAACAATAATAAATTCACGTAATTTAACCAAAATCAAGTTAGGAATTCTTACCCCAATATTTTCCTTGAAAGACTCTCGAAACATCGCCTCACCCGAGCTTCCTTGGTCCAAATATGGAAGAATGAGACGAATTTGGACTTTATTCTGCTGCCCAGGGGTTTGTTCTGCGCGTTCGCGACCCTCCCCTCGCGTTCGCGATGAACAAATTCCTCAACATCCATTTTCAAACTCTTTTGAGACAGCCTCTAGTATAATAGTTATATCTTTATGTACACAACTTTAAATGACAAATGGTTTACTTTTATGAAAACCAGACACAAAGGGCTATAACTTTCTTTTGGATCATCTCTAAATTCCTTATAGATTGCGAGATATGAGCCTCCGAAGTCAGACTAGTGCAACAGAGATTTCCTTCTTCGCGAACGTGAGACTCTCTTCACGAACGCGAAGAACAAAATTCCAGTAGCCAAATCCTTATTCGCGAACGCGAGAGGCTCCTCGCGATCGCGAAGAACAACACCAGATATCAGAAAATCAGCATCCAAAGTAGCCTAAAATGATCTGAAATACACCCGAGGCCCCCGGGACCCCAACCAAATATACCAACAAGTCCCAATACATAACACGAACCTACTCGAGGCCTCAAATCACATCAAAACCATGAATCGCACCCCAATTCAAGATTTATGAAACTAATATATTCTAACTTCTACATTCGATCCCGAAACCTATCAAATCAAGTCCGATTCACTTCAAATTTTGCACACAAGTCATAAATGGCATAAGAGAGCTATTTCAATTTCCAGAATCGGATTTCGATCCCGATATCAAAAAGTCAACGCCCCGGTCAAACTTCCAAACTTAACTTCCTATTTTCTTCATTTCAAGCCTAATCAATTACGAACTTCCAAATAAATATTCGGACACACTCCTAAGTCCAAAATCACCATACAAAACTATTGACATCAATAAATTTCCTTTCCGGAGTCGTTTGCTCAAAAGTCAAACTCCGGTCAAACTTTAGAAATTCAAGCTTTATAAAATCAAACCTTTTATTTTATTTTAGTTTTTCAAAAACTAAAGGAAAACGTGCCTACGCATCTCGGAATAATTTCAAATTTTGTACATAAGTCATAAATATTATTACGAAGCTGATCGAACTCTCGGAATCCAAATCGGGACCCGGTATCAACAAAAATCCAATTATGGCCAAATTTAAGAATTCTTTAAACCTTTAAATTTCTAGTTTCCGTCAAATGACAATAATTCCAGATAGGGACTTCCAAATTTAATTCTGGGCATATGACCAAGTCCCAAATCACTATACGGACCCACCGAAACCATCAAAATACTGATCCGAATCCCTTTGCTCAAAACATTGACCGAAGTCAACTCAAATGAGTTTAAAGGAAATATTTCATATAAAATTTTTCAAACAAAGATACAGATTGCGCATGAAAATCGAGGAAGGTTGAATGGAGCTATTCGAGGTCTCGGAATACATAAATAAAAGTTAAAATTAAAAAATGACATATCGGGTCATCACACGTGTAATATATTTGTGAAAGTCTCTTTTACTTGAACATGTGAACTCTTTGTGGATTCCTCTCGTACATGCAACCTTTTGATACTAATTCCAATTAATTTATTAACTATGTAATAAATATTAAACAATATGGTAGAGTATTAATTTAGGGGAAAACTAAAATGGTGATAACTAATGCATCAAAATCTTTTAGTATTACCCCTTACATAACTTTTTCCTTTAAAAGTTGAAAATAAAATAGAAATATGAGTAAAAATAGACACTTCTATTATGAACAACTTATAAATGGTTTATACATTTTACTCAGTGTAAAACTTATAATTACTCCAAAGATATTACTTAAAGAGAGACAATTGTTGCCTTTTTTTTCTGCTTAATTAACTTTTTTATAATATTATTAATATTATTTCTGAACAATATTTAATTAGAAATGGAAAACAAAAAGACATAACATTTTTCTCCTTATTCAATAGATTATTTAGTGAGGAATAAACCTGTATGCATGCGCGTGTCCACTTTCTTTTGGAAAGTATGTTTTATATTATACCCACTCCATCTATTTTACTATATTACCCCTAAATAATATTTGATTATACACACCTCTGATCCATTAAAATGGATAGTAGTACTTAATAATAAGGATATAAATATAAAATGGTAGATTATCTCTTGGTTTTTCAAATTGGACAAGTAAAAGTAGATATCTTTTTTAGCATAATAGAAAAATAAAAATGGACGAAGAGAGTACATTTATTTCTTATTTATGATACTATAAAATTTTCTAATTCTTCTATATAAACTATCGATTAAATTCATAGAATGAAAGAAATATTTGATCGCGCGAAGTGCAGAATAATTAACTAGTTAAAAAGTAAGAGAAAGAATGTTATTGGACAACTTTATACACACAATTCATTGGTATTTACTATCAAAGGTCTGGTGGGATAATTGTACTCCTTCCACTTTAGGTATGTTTCTTCCTTTTGAAAATTGCAGAGTGTTTATACATGATTGCTTACTATTCAGTGAGGATTAAGGTTCCTTTTTTATATGGGATCCCCTAAACTCATCATCCTCCGCTTTCTTCCCCCAAAATTAAAGATTGCTAGATTGGAAGGACGACGTATACAACTTATAGCAAAACCTCAACCAAAAAGTTAAAAAAAAAACAAATTGAAAAAGTAAATGTCACGCCCCGAATCTAGGAGCGAGACCAGCACCCGGTGCCTCACCTAACCTGGCGTACCAAATTGCAACTAAGGGACTCTGAATATATAATGTCATACTTTGGCCATGGGGCCACCTTGCAAGACAGTTTGCAAAGCAAAATATAAAACTGAATGGAAACTAGCGCTAACTAAACATCAATATAAAGCTAGGCCGATAAGGTCGTTATAGTTAATACAGCTGACAAACCACCAAATTATACATACCAGGCCTACAAACCCAACATACTGCACTAACCAACAGGATATGTCTACAAGCCTCTACTGATAGATATATTGTGATCAGAACTGGGCCCCGACCTACCCATAATATATATATAAATACATATATAAGATGTACACAAAAACCTAGACCCGATAACTCCGAAGGATGTGGAGCTTACCGATCAGGCTAAACTCTGGAAACACCTACTGAGGAGGTCTACCCGTCTGTCTATCTGAACCTGCATGCATGAAATGCAGCGTCCCCGGAAAAGGGACGTCAGTACGAAATAATGTACCGAGTATGTAAGGCAATAACATAACTGAAAACTGAAAAATATAATAACTGAAAGTAACTGGGAGTCAAAGATGATCTGGAGATATACTTACCTGCTAATAGTGACTAAACCACTTCAATATAGTAAGTAAAATAAATGTCCGGCCCTATAAAGCTCGGTACGTGTAACTGCTCGGCCGCAGTAGGCTCGCTCATAGGCGCTCGGCCATACTAGGCTCTGTATCTCGGCCATCCTGGGCTCGCTCATAGGCGCTCAGCCACAGTAGGCTCGGTATATATAACTTACCATCTGATCAGAGGTTGCCCAGTAGGGGCCTGCCCACCGATTATAGCTCGATAGTAGTGAAAATAGTATAATACCGTATATATATATATACACACCCTTTGCTCTCTTGACTGAATAAAGAAAAAACTAAACTGAATATGAAGTCCCGATAAGGGAGAATACTGTAACTTCTGAGACTAGGATAATGTGAATAAATTCAGGAATACGAACTTCTCTTTATGCCTCGTTATCAAACTCATGTAGTTACGGGATCATGCCAAAATGAAGAAAGGTTTAGCCTTAACATACCTTATCACAATATTTCCAATCACCAACTTGAACTCACCTCTTCTCACCTTAATCTACAACAACGATAATAATACTATCATTAAGTTACGAAAGGTACAACTAACGCACAACGAACGACAAGCTTATTTTGTATTAAAACGGGCAGCATCTCCCCTATAATTCTTACTTCCTCCAAATTCAAGATAACACCAACAATACAAGAACAGAACAATAACAACATATATACATCATTTTCCAGTCCTATATACACCATCAAATACTACAAAACAGCCCAACACACCCCAATCTCTTCATACACAAAACGACCACCGTGGTAGTGTCAAACGACCCGGAAATGTTATGATGAACGACCAGCCCAACATCCTGCATTTATGTGGTGTTTCTCCACACCCTTCCTCCTCCAAAACTCTCACAAAACAGTAGTAAAAGATGCTTTCCAACAGCACAACAAAACAGTCCACAAAACAGTCCGCTACAAGTGAATAACTCGAACTCACGGCTTCCGATCACCGTCCCGTGAGTTCTTACAAGTATAGAACGACTTAGCATGAATTTACAGCAGACAAAATGGATGAAAGAGAGCAGTAAACTCACCTTATTTGTTGGATAACTCAGCTCCTATCTTGGTTCTTCAAACTCTAGGTTTTACCTCCAATTAGAACTTGAAAGGGAGAGAAAATCAATTAGGGTTTGTGGGAAATTTTTGGGAGGATTCTTTGCAGAGCTTATGTCTGGTTATTATGCTCTATTTTAAGTCTAATATAGGAAGAAAATAGGCCCTTAAAAGGCCTCTTTGGACGACCCGAAATGGCCCATCTTTGGGCTTTCATTTAAGCAAGTAGGTGACACACCTACTTGCCACCTAGCAGCTTGCGCAGTATCGCAAACATGACCATATCTCTCTACTCCGATGTCGTATTGACAAACGGTTTAATGCGTTGGAAAATAGACTCATAGATCTTTAATTTGATGGGTGGAACACCCCATAACTCTAAGTATATTGGGAGAAAATTGCAGTTACAGTTGAATCAAAGTTTCAGTAAAACTTATGAATTTAACTTGTGATGACTGTCATCGACTTTTGTTCCACAACACGCTTGACTTCAAAACATAACACACGGATGTCATACGACTAATATAAATCATAACATAATGTCCTTATCATGTTGAGCACCCTAGTCTCACCCCAAAGGTGCATGTTATAACATTCCCAACTTGTCGACTTTCGACGAAACATTGTTTTCTTCAATTGCTTTAGCTTCTGAACTGTCCAACCCTCTTTGTACTTGTTGTTCATGATCTTCAATATTTGTAACCTCAGAGGTAACATGATTAACTTACTTTATATACTTTTAAATATTATCTCATTTTTGGTCCTACATTAGATTGCTTACGATGCATGTTTACGTACGAAAATATAGGGTGTAACAATATAACGTGTTCATGGTTGGAATTTTAAGGTCGTGTGCTCACATCCTTTAACATAAAATTGCTACCAACCACATAGTAGAAGCGTACAACTATTCGAACGCAACCGAGAAGAAATATTAATGAGAATACTATGATAAATATTATTATTATCAAAAAATGATTTCTAGTCACAAATCAAGTAGGATTCGAACTCGCACCTCTAGCTTCACACACACCTTTACTTCAACTTCAGCACCACAACACCCTTTAGTGTTTTTGGTTCCTGGGTGCTTGCTAGCATCTTATATCAGTTTTCTTATGTTTTTTATATAACTATATACAGTGTGGCGGTCAATGGGTGCTAAAGCACCTAACATTTGTTCATAGATCTGCCACTGATTGGCATCAAGTTGATAACGAACATTTAGGTTTGAAGCCGTCCTAGTTCATTCACATAAAGCGTATGTTTTAAGGAAAAAATTCATAAATAGCCGCTTTTCAATTTCTGTAATTGAAAAATATTCAATGTCCTCGAGTTTCAACTTCTAATGGTAAAACAAAAATGTAATGTTCTGGAGTTTTAACTTCTACAAGTGAAACTCAGAAGAATATCATGTAGTTTTACCTGTGGAAATTGAAAGTTCATGATGATAATGGCTATTTTCCAAAGACATGACTGAAAAGTGGCTAGTTTGATACTATTTCTACTATTTTCTAGTTGTAGACTTGTAGTCCTAGCTCTTTTGGGTTTCAAGTTGATTGGGTTTTCTAGGAAAAAAACATAAATAGACAAAATTTAAGAATAAATTTCACAAACGTAGCAGTAATAGGTATTTTACATACAAGACAACTAAATAATTATGTTTCTAGCAGAAAGCTTTAAACTCTTACCTACAATCACGCATCTAAATTGTTCATTTCCTTAATATTAAACCAAAGGGTTTCAGTTTCTCATCACTACTTATGATTTTATTGGCATTTTCTCTCTATTTCAATTATGGTAACGTTTTATTTGATTGTATAATTATATTTTATTGATAAATGTTAATGTTTGTATAATAGTGCATACTTGGATGAATAAGTGATATTTATAATATTTAGATATTATACATATTATATAATTTGTATAATACATTAATTTTTATTTAATAAGTTATAATATGATATAGATTAAATATTATTAGTATAAAATATTATTTTATTTGGATATACATTGTATATAATTCTTTTTCTCAATATGATAAATACGTACAACGTATATTCAGAATATTAAATTTTATAATATAAAATATACCACATATTTATTGTATAAATATTATATATTTAGGGCAAATTGTAGTTGTTTAAATATTATATAATATTACTATTATATATAAAGTGTAAAAATGACTCATGAATGTTTCACGTTGTCACGACCCAATTTCGCCTATAGGTCGTGATGGCGCCCAACATTACCGCTAGGCAAGCCAACTAGTGAATTAAACATATATTTCCTCTTTTAATAAATTTCTGAGCAATTAAGCTTTCCTTGTTTGCAAGATTCAAGAAAATAAAAGGTTTAAATAAATAAAACCAACATAATAATTCAATACCACAATTCTACTAGTGTGTGTACCAAGACCTGGTGTCACAAGTGTATGAGCATCTAGTAGATTATACAAAATTATAAATATTGCCTGAACATAAAATAAACAGAATACGAATACGAAGAGAGACACTAGGTGCTGCGGACCAGCTCAGGAAAAAGCAACTCACCACTAGGTCTCGGGGTAACGGGGATGCGCGCGGGTAGGACCGCCTAATGCACTTGGCTCAGATCCTGCACAAAAAGTGCAGCAAGTATAACATGAGTACGTAAACAACGTGTACCCAGTAAGTATCAAGTCTAATCTCGAAGAAGTAGT
Source organism: Nicotiana otophora (assembly GCA_000715115.1). NCBI lineage: Eukaryota > Viridiplantae > Streptophyta > Magnoliopsida > Solanales > Solanaceae > Nicotiana > Nicotiana otophora. The sequence goes on along the minus strand of AWOL01S0011200.1, from coordinate 60,056 downwards.
GACAAGAGGTCGACTTCGACACACTATGAGTCAATAATTATTCAGATAAAATCTTAAATAAATATTGGATGTGTAAATAAATTCAAATCTTCTCAACAACCAGGAGCATTTGATTCTTTCACAATTGTATAATTTTCAAATAAGTAATTCATTTTTAAAGGCTGTAATCTTACAAGCCACAACAAAATATAAAGACACAAAGTATTATTATTAAGCACGATTTATGCCGAGGTCGTACGGTTCGATCCAGAGTGACATGTACACTATCGATGGACATGCGGCATGATCCATAGATGCATTTATCTACTGCCGAGGCATTTGGCCCACTCCACAAGAAAAGAAAGATACTTTATAAGCATTTGATTTAACGTGATTAAGGATTTATATATAAAGTAATACAAATTTCATTAACTACCTTTCACAATTTCTCTAATAAGTTCCAATATAATTTAGGCATTTTGATTAACAAGTATGGTGCAAAAATTCCAAATAGTTCGTGCATTGGGTCCTAAGACTACCCGGACATAAGCATAACTAGTTGCTATGCACGGACTCTCGTCACCTCGTACGTACGTAGCCCCCACAATTAGAAACAAATATTTATTTATAACACCTATGGGGTAAATTCCCTTTTACAAGGTTAGACAAGAGACTTACCTCATCTCAAAGTTCACTTCCCGGTAGCTATTTCGCGCTAAAGCCTCAATTTGGTGCCGAAAAATCCGAAACTAGTCAAATATTATATAATTTAATCATTACATGCTCAATAATTCAAAATTAAATTATTAGATTAATTACCTAACCCAAATTGGTACAATTCCTAAAATTCACCCTGGGCCCACGTGCCCAGATTCCGGATATATTCGGCGAAAATTATCACCCATAACCTTAAGAACTCAAATAGACAATTTTCATCCCACTCCATAACCATTTTCGTGGTTAAAATATCATTTTTATCAAAACCTAGGTTTTTCATCTAAACCCTTAATTTTCATAATTTTCAGGTTAAAATCTACCCATAATCTATGTATTTTACTCACAATAGGTAGAATTAACTTACCTCCAAGTTGCTAGGTGAATACCCCTCTTCTGAAGCTTCAAAATCGCTCAAGAATGGAGAAAATGGGCTCAAAAATGGCTGAGCCCCGTTTTAAGACATTCTGCCCAGCAAGTCTTTCGCACCTGCGAAGCCACTGCCGCACCTGCGGTTCCGCTTCTGCGGAAAAATCCTCGCAGGTGCGGTCCTCCCCAGCTGGCCAAACTCCGTACCTGCGGACCTAAGGACCGCTTCTGCGCGTCCGCTTTTGCGACGCTTCTTCCGCACCTGCGAGGATTCTTCCTTCACACTTGTGCTCTTGCAGGTGTGCCAAAAACTCTGCTCCTGCGATCTCTGGGCTGTCCCTGGCTGGTCCATTTTTGCAGCTTGCGGCTCTCTCTTCTGCGAGCTCACACCTGCAGCTCGCCAAGCGAAGGTGAGATCACATTAGAAGCAGGAAGCTTCACATGCTGCTCCTAAGTCCAAACTTGGTCCGAGCCTCGTCCTATTAAAACTCGAGGCCACCGGAACCCCGCCTAAACATACCAACAAGTTTGAAATCATAAAACAGACTCGCTCGAACCCTCAGAATGCTTAAAACAACATCAAAACTAAGAATCATACCCCAAACTAAATTGATTCAACTTAAGAATTTTCAAGTTCTTCAAACTTACTTCGAATGCGCAGAAACGTACTTAAACTGATCGGAATGACACCAAGTATTGCGTGCAAGTATTAAATCACCATACGAAACTATTTCCAGTCTCGAAATTTCAAATGGACCTCGATTACTCCAAAACCTACTCCAAACCAAATTTGAAGAACTTTAAACCTTTAAATAGCCAACTTTTACTATTAAGCGCTGAAATACTCCCGGGTCGTCCAAAACTCGATTCGAACATACGCCCAAGTCCAAATTGATCATGCGAACCTACTGAAACCGTCAAATCCCGACTCCGGGGTCTTTTACTCAAAACATTGACTGAAGTCAAACTTACCCTTTTAAAGCCAAAATAAGGATCCAAGTGTTCCAATTTCAACTTGAACCCTTCAAATTCCTGCCCTAACCATCCCCGCAAGTCATAAAATAGTAAAAGCAAATACGGTGAGTCGTATTTAGGGGAATGGGGTTATAGAAGGAAAAACGACAGGTTGGATCGTTACATTCTCCACCTCTTAAGCAAACATTCATCCTCAAACGAGTTTAGAATTATACCTGGAGTGCTGAATAAGTGTGGATATCTGCTCCGCATTTCCTCCTCGGCCTCCCAAGTTGCTTCCTCGACTGGCAAACCTGCCTATCAACAATGGCAACTGGCTCCTCTTCATAATCCAAGCTCTCATCTAGCTGAACCGTACTGAATTCTAACACATGTGACCGGTCGGCATGATACTTCCAGAGCATAGATACATGGAAAACCGGATGAACTCCCGATAGACTGGGAGGCATGGCAAGCTCGTAAGCAACCTCCCCAAATTGTCTCAACACCTCAAATGGGCTTATAAACCTTGGGCTCAACTTTCCCTTCTTCCTGAACCTTATGACTCCCTTCATCAGTGAAACATTCAAGAGAACTTTCTCGCCCACCATAAATGATAAATCACGCGCTTTCTGATCCACGTAACTCTCCTATCTGGACTGTGCTGTACGAAGTCGCTCCTAAATCAACTTTACCTTTTCCAAGGCATCCTTCACCAAATCAGTACCATATAACTTAGCCTAGCCGGGCTCAAACTATTTGATGGGCGAACGACATCGCTGACCATATAAAGCCTCAAATGGCGCTATCTCGATGCTGGATTGGTAACTGTTATTATAAGCAAACTCGACCAAAGGCAAGAAATGATCCCACTGACCACCGAAGTCAATCACACATGCCCTGAGCATATCCTCCAAGATCTGAACTATCTGCTCCGACTGCCCATCGGTCTACGGATGAAAGGTTGTGCTGAGCTCTACACGGTCCCCAATTCACTCTGTACTGCTCTCTAGAAATGTGAAGTATATTGAGGGCCTCTATATGATATGATGGAAAATGGCACTCCATACAACCGAACTATCTCCTGAATATAAATCTGGGCCAACCTCTCTTAAGTATACGTAGTCACAACCAGAACGAAATGTGCTGACTTGGTCAACTTGTCGATAATGACCAAAACTACATCAAACCTTTTCAAGGTCCGCGACAACCCAATTATGAAGTCCATAGTAATGCGTTCCCATTTTCACTCCGATATAGTCATCTTCTAAAGTAGGCCACCTGGCCTCTGGTGCTCATACTTAACTTGCTGGCAATTTAGGCACCTAGCCACATACTCAACTATGTCCTTTTTTATCTGCCGCCACCAATAATGTTGCCTCAGTTCGTGATACATCTTCATAGCATCTGGATGAATAGAATACCGATAACTGTGTGCTTCTTCTAGGATCTTTTCCCTCAGCCAATACATATTAGGAAAACATAGACAACCCTGGGGGTCGTAGAATACCATATTCGCCGATAGTAACCTCCTTGGCACCACCCCATAGTACCATCTCTCAAAGAATCATCAAGTGTGGATCATCGAACTAGCGAGCCTTGATCCGCTCAAATAGTGAAAAATGGGCAACAACACATACAAGAACTCGGCTGGGCTCTGAAATATCCAGCCTCACAAGTCTGTTAGCCAAGGACTGAATGTCCAAAGCTAATGGCCTCTCCTCTACTAAAATGAAGGCCAAACTACCCATACTCTCCACCTTTCTGCTCAAGGAGTCTGCAACTACGTTTGCTTTGCCCGAATGATAAATGATGGTAATATCATAATCCTTCAGTAACTCAAGCCACATGCGCTGCCTCAAATTTAGATTCCTCTATTTGAACAAATGCTGTAAGCTGCAATGATCAGTGTAAACCTCACAGGACACCTCATAAAGATAATTCCTCCAGAGTTTAAGAGCGTGAACAATTGCAGCCAACTCCAAATCATGTACCGGGTAATTATTCTTGTAAGGTTTCAACTGACGTGAAGCATATGCAATAACTCTTCTCTCCTGCATCAATATACAACCTAGGCCAACGTGTGAAGAGTCACAATACACTATATACATCCCTGAACCGAAAGGTAACACTAACACCGGTGCTGAAGTCAATGCCGTCTTGAGCTTCTGAAAGCTCACCTCATAATCATCGGACCATCAGAACTGAGCACCCTTCTGGGTTAACCTAGTCAAAGGTGCTGCAATAGATTAAAAACCTTCCACAAACCGACGATAATAACATGCTAACCCCAGGAAACTCCTGATCTCATTCGTCGTAGTGGGACGATGCAAATTCTGAACTGCCTCAATCTTTTTGGGATAAACTTTAATAACCTCGCCTGATAAAATATTCCCTAAGAATGCTACAAAATCTAGCCAAAACTCACACTTGGAGAACTTCGCATATAGTTTTTGTTCCCGCAAGGTCTGAAGCACCACTCTCAAATGATGGTCGTGCTCTTCCATACTACGGGAGTAGATCAAAATGTTGTCAATGAAGACGATGACAAATGAGTCAATATACGGCCTGCACACCCGGTTCATCAGATCCATAAATTTCACCGGGCATTATTCAAACTGAAAGACATCCCAGAAACTCATAATGGCCATATCTAGTCCAGAAAGCAGTCTTCGGAATATCAGAATCCTGAATCTTCAACTGATGGTATCCCGATCTCAAGTCGATCTTAGAGAATACTCTGGCACCCTACAACTGGTCAAATAAATCATCAATACGCGACAACGGGTACATGTTATTAATGGTAACTTTGTTCAATTAGCGATAATCAATACACATCCGCATAGTCCCATCCTTCTACTTCACAAATAATACCGGTGTGCCCCAATGTGACACACTGGGCCTGATGAACCCCTTTGCTAACAACTCCTCAAGCTATTACTTCAACTTCTTCAACTCTTTTGGAGCCATACGGTACGGTGGGATAGATATAGGCTGGGTACTGGAGCCAAGTCGATACAGAAAGCAATATCACGATCTGGTGGCATGCCTGGAAGATATGAAGGAAATACATCGGTGAACTCCCGGTCTAAGGCACTGAATCAATCGTCGGAGTCTCTACAGTAGTGTCCCAAACATAGACCAGATAAGCCAAACAACCCTTCTCGACCATGTGTCGAGCCTTCAAAAAGGAAATAACCTGATTAGATGCACTGATAGACGAACCCTTCCTCCCAACCTAGGCAACTCTGGCATCTCTAAGGTAACAATCTTGGCATGGCAATCTAGGATAGCATGATATGGAGATAACCAGTCCATGCCTAGGATGATATCAAAGTTGGTCATCTCAAGCAGCAGAAGATCTGTTCTAGTTTCGTAACCATAGAATGTTACAATATAGGACTGGTAGATCCAATCCACAATAACAGAATTGCCCACAGGAGTGGACACATAAATAACAATACCCAAGGACTCACGAGAAACACCCATGAAATGAGCAAATAAGGATGACACATAGGAATACGTAGACCTTAGATCAAATAATACTGAGGCATTTCTGCCACAGATAGAAATAATACCTGTGATCACGACATCTGAGGCCTCTACATCTAGTCGGACCGAAAAAGCATAGAACCTAGCTGGAGTGCCACGTGACTGGCCTCCACCTAGATGTCCTATACCTTTACGATAGCCCCTACCCACCTGCCCTCTGCCTCTAGGTGGTCGAACGGCTGGTTGAGCAACTGGTGCTGTAATCATAGGTTACTGACACTGGTGCACTGCCCTACCTCGAAGCCTGGGGCAGAACCTCTGCACAAGACTGAGATCTCATCACTCAAAATAACCTCTCGGTATGGTGGACTACTGCCCTGAAGTCTGGACCTGATTACCTGAATACCCACTAGAGGAACCCTGAATAACAGGTGGGCAGTAAGAACTCTTTGGCTTAGCACTAAAATAAGGTCGCACTAGAGCACCCCCAGGAGGTGGCAATATCCTCATGTTCTGCACTCTGTCCCTGAACCGATCAATAAAGTCCTGGGTATCCTTATGTCGCTCACTCCTAAAGACAGGAGGATGTAGCTTGGTCCATCTGTCCAATAGCTTCTATGGCTTGACGGCCGTAACTGGTCTGGGCTCAGGTGTAGCTGCTACCACCGGCTGGGCTCCGCCTGCGAGTAATGCGCCCTGAGTCTCATATACACTAGCTGCATGCCCATGAACCTGTGCGGTAGGGGTCTGTGCTCTCCCTCCTTCCTGAAATGTGGCTGGGTCTGCCAAAAATAAACTGGCTTAAGTCATAATATCCATGAACCACAACATACGGCCCATGACCTCCTGGAATCCCGGTGCGGACGTGAAATCCACCAGAGCTGGCTCTACCGTAGGCACCTCGCCATACTCCTCAATGATAGGATCCTTTGCTGGATCCACTGGTGGCATAGCTGGAGCAACCCTGGGACGTCCTCATCTCCTACCACGGGCTCGAACCCTCCCTTGGCTTTAGCAATCAGGGGAGCATCTCTCCCCTGGTATGTAACCTCCGTATAGAGCATTCTCACCATATGTGTGAGAATAAGAGAAAGATACTTAGTACGACATCAACTGCACGATAGGAGATGAAGAGGGGTAGTTTCCTAACACTATATAGCCTCTCGAAGATAAGTACATACATCTCCGTACCGATTCGCAAGACTCTATTAGGCCTGCTCATAACTTGTGAGACGTACCTAAACCTAGTGCTCTGATACCATGTTGTCACGTCCCAATTATGCCTATAGGTCGTAATGACGCCCAATATTACCGCTAGGCAAGCCAACTAGTGAATTAAACATATATTTTATCTTTTAATAAATTTCTTAGCAATTAAGCTTTGCTTGTTTGCCAGATTCAAGAAAATAAAAGGTTTAAATAAAAAAAACAATGTAATAATTCAATACCATAATTCTACTAGTGTGTGTGCCAAGGCCTGGTGTGACAAGTGTATGAGCATCTAGTAGAGTATACAAAATTCTAAATACTATCTGAACATAAAATAGACAGAATACAAATACGAAGAGAGACACTAGGTGCTGCGAACCGACTCAGGAAAACACAGCTCACCATTAGGCATCGGGATAACGGGGATGCGCCCGGTAGGACCGCCAAATGCACCTGGCTCAGATCCTGCACAAAAAGTGATGCAAGTGTAACATGAGTATGTAAACAATGTGTACCCAGTAAGTATCAAGTCTAATTTCGAAGAAGTAGTGACGAGAGGTCGACTTCGACACACTATGGGTCAATAATTATTCAGATAAAATCTTAAATAAATACTGGATGTGTAACTAAAATCAAATATTCTCAACACGCAGGAGCATTTGATTCTTTCACAATTGTATAATTTCCAAATAAATCATTCCTTTTTTAAAGGTTGTAATCTTACAAGCCACAACAAACTATCAAAGACACCAAGTGTTATTATTAAGAACAATTTATGCCGAGGTCGTATGGCCCAATCTAGAGTGATGTGTACACTACCGAGGGACGTGCCGAATGATCCATAGATGCATCTATCTACTGCCGATGCATTCGTCCCGCTCCACAAGAAGAGAAGGTTACTTATAAGCATTTGACTTAACATGATTAAGGATTTATATATAAAGTAATACAAATTTCATTAACTACCTTTCACAATTTCTCTAACAAGTTCCAATATAATTTATGCATTTTGATTAACAAGTATGGTGCAAATATTCCAAATAGAGCATACATTGGGTCCTAAAACGACCCGAACATAAGCATAACTAGTTATTACGCACGAACTTTCGTCACCTCATACGTACGTAGCCCCCACAATTAGAAACAAATATTTATTTACAATACCTATGGGGTAAATTCCATCTTACAAGGTTAAACAAGATACTTACCTCGTCTCAAAGCTCACTTCCCGGTCGCTATTTCGCGCTAAAGCCTCAATTTGGTGCCGAAAAATCCGAAATTTGTCAAATATTATATAATTTAATCAATACATGCTCAATAATTCGAAATTAAATTATTAGATTAATTACCTAACCCAAATTGGTAGAATTCCTAAAATTCACCCTGGGCCCCCGTGCCCGGATTTCGAAAATTTTCGGAGTAAATCGTCACCCATAACCTTATGAACTTAAATAGACAATTTGTATCCCATTCCATAATAATTTTCGTGGTTAAAATTTTATTTTTATCAAAACCTAGGTTTTTCATCTAAACACTTGATTTTCACAATTTACATGCTAAATCTACCCATTATATGTATTTAGCTCACAATAGGTAGAATTAACTTACCTCCAAGTTTCTAGGTGAATACCTCTCTCAAGAAGTTTAACAATCGCCCAAGAATGGAGAAAATTTGTATGGTTAGACTCCAATAAAATTTGTATGGTTAGACTCATGGTTGAATGGGCTTTCAGATTTTGTAACTTTTGTCGGAATTCAGCATATTGTATGATGAATAGCTTATTCCATCTGTATCTTGATTTATTTGTCGTAGTATTTATTGATGATATCCCGGTGAGCTCATGTAGCCAGGAGGAGCATGCACAATACTTGAGTATTGCATTATAGAGGTTAATAGAGGAGAGACTTTATGCCAAATTCTCTAAGTGTGAGTTCTGGCGTAATTCGATGGCATTCTTGGGACACATAGTGTCTAGTGAAAGAATTAAAGTGGATCCAAAGAAGATAGATGTAACGACCCGGTCTGTCGTTTTGAGTGTTACAAACATGTTTCCCCATTTACTGCTATATTTGTGCTTTATAGTTGTATTATGACCTATCATATTAGTTAGTTCGGGTCCAGAGAGATTTCAGAATGAATTGAAACACTTAGTCTCATAATGGAAAGCTTAAGTTGGAAAAGTTGACTGGATGTTGATTTATGTGTAATCGACCTAGGATTGGAATTCTGATGTTTCCAGTACCTTTGTATGGTGATTTTAGACTTAGAAGCATGTCCGAAAAACTTTTGGGAGATCCGTAGCGGAATTTGGCTTGAAATGACAAAAGTTAAATTTTTGAAAAGTTTGACCGGGGGGGGGGGGGGGACCTTT
>AWOL01S0011200.1:16540-50931 GCA_000715115.1 Nicotiana otophora | reverse complement strand
GGGTTGACCTTTTGATATCGGAGTCGAAATCCGATTCTGGAAATTGGAATAACTTTGTTATGTCATTTATGACTTGTGTGCAAAATTTGAAGTCACTTCAGATTGATTTGATGTCTTTCGGCACAAGATATAGAATTTGAAAGTTCAAAGTTCATAGATTTTAATTTGAGGTGCGATTCGTCATTTGGATGTTGTTATGTGTGATTTGAGGTATCAGGTAGGTCCATTTTGTGTTATGGGACTTGTCGGTATGTTGGGAAAGGGTCCCGAGTGGCTCGGGTGAGTTTCGGGCGAGGTTTGGAGAATTTTGGAAGTTTTGGCTAAGTCTGGTGTTGGCTGCTGGTTCTGGTGTGATCGCACCTGCGGATGGTTTGCACAGGTGCGATGGTTGCAAAAGCGACAAAGCAGTCGCAAAAGCGAGGGAGTGCTGGCTGTAGAGGCATCGCAGAAGCGGATCTTCGGGCGCTGAAGCGCGATCGTAGATGCGACCATGGGTATCATAGAAGCGGCCTGTCTCGCAAATGCAAGCTTTTTCCTGCAAAAGCGAAGGTCGCAGATACGGCCTCTTGTCCGCAAATGCGAAAATGCTGGGCAGAACCCCTTTAAGTTCGAGGGTTCAATATTTTCACCCATTTTTCGGATTTTGGAGCTCAGTTTGAGCGACTTTGGAGAGGAAGTTTTCCACACAATTTGGAGTTAGTGTTCTTGACTCCCTTGTGATTATATTTGATGAATTACTATTCATTTTTGGTGTAAGATTATCGAATCTTTAAGAGAAATCGAAGGAAATTTCTATAATTTCATAAAATAAATTTTCGAGTTTTGAATACCGATTCGAAATTGGATTTGTGTGAAATCAGTATGGTTGAACTTGTAATTGGATGGGTTGTCAGATTTGTGAGTTTCGTCGGATTCCGAGACATGGGCCCCACAAGCGATTTTTGAGTTAAATTTTGGATTTTGTTGGAAAATTAGTATTTTCATATGGAATTAATTAAAATAATTTGTATAGACTGCATCGAACTAATTGTGACTAGTTTTGAATTATTTGGCGTGGAAATATAGAGATATGAAGGCGTTCAGAAGTTGATACGCGTTGAATGGAATTTTTGGAGCATTCTTTTACCTTGCTCGACATTGGATTCATCTTGTTTGAGGTAAGTAACATTTATAAACTTGGTTCTGAGGGTAAGAATCCCCGAATTTGGTAATATATAAATTGTTTAGATATGACGCACACGATAGGTGACGAGCGTGTGGACGTGCACCATAGACATTGTTACTTGAATAAATCATGTGAAGTTGAAAAATTAAAGAATCGTGTTGTTATCTGAATATTTTCCACATGTTAGAGAAATTGAATTGAGGCTCTTATTAAAGATCATGTTTAGGCTACGTGCCGATATTTTGGGACCCATGGGAGTCGTGTTGCTGTTGAATTAATTATTTTAAAAATGTACATTTCACACTCAGTCATATTCGTCCATTGAGAGGATATTTATGGGATTGAGCTGCGCGCCGCAGCAGGCCATATTGGCTTTATATTTATTATTTCTATATCGAACGGGGCTGCCCGCCTGCAGCAGGCCGTATAGGCTTTATTATTATATAAATCAGGGATGCCCTCCTACAACATGCCTTATAGGCTTTATTACTATATGGATCGGGGTTGCCCGCCTGCAGCAGGCCTTATAGGCTTTATTATTATACATATTGGGACTGCCCACCTGCAGTAGGCCATATCGGTTTTATATCACTCTTGGGCTGAAGGAGCCCTCCGAAGTCTGTACACATCCCCAGTGAGTGTAGATGATTATATATATTCGGGATGGACTTCCCACGGCATGGACTTGCCTTACTTATTTATATTGTGATAAAGTTTTCCCTGGACATGGATCTTGTCTGTATCATTTACATATGGGAATAAATTACCCAGGGCTGGATTGGCCTTATACGGTACTGAGTGACTGACTGTCAGTCGATATGTGTGTGTATATATATATATATATATATATATATATATATAGGATGGAATATCTCTAGGCTGGATTTGCCATAAGCAGTACCGAGTGACCTAATGATTAGTGACCAGTAGTGCAAGATGTCTTTCCACTGAGATGTCACATTCTTATATCATGCAGTATTGATCTATTTTGCTTGTATTGAGTTTAACTGTTGAACTTGAAAGCATGCCTACATTCCTGTACCACTATTTATGTATTGGACTGTACCTGTGGAGCTCTCACTACTTTCAGCCCAGCGGTTAGTCTTGTTACTTATTGAGTTGGTTGTACTCATACTATACTCTACACCTCGTGTGCAGATCCAGGTGCTTCCGGACATGGCGACCGTTAGACCTCATTGTGTTACCGGTTGGAGACTATCTAGGTAGCTGCTTGGCGTCCGCTGACCTTGTCTCTCTTTCCTTCAGTTATTGTACTGTTGTATACTTTCAGACAGTATTTTTATCAGTCAGACTTTGTATTCATATTAGATGCTTATGTACTCAGTGACACCGGGTTTTGGGTGTATTTATAGTTGAATTTATGAGATTTCTTTCGCTGAATTTAATTATTATGTTTTCAAATTTAAAAGATATGGTAGTTTATTAAGATTGTCGGCTTTCCTATTATTGAAATAGGCGCCATCACGATAGGTGAGATTTTAGGTCGTGACAATAGAGGCGATTCAGAGTTGGCCCGGGCCATCTTCAGCTACGGAGATTCCGAGTTGTCTTTGCTTGACCGGTTATTATCATCACTTTATGGAGGGTTTCTCGTCTATTGCATCGCCTTTGACTAAATTGACCCAGAAAGGTGCTCCGTTCAGGTGGTCGGATGAGTGTAAAGAAAGCTTCCAGAAGCTCAAGACAGCTTTGACTACAACCCCAGTATTGGTGTTGCCTACATGTACTGGGTCTTATACTGTGTATTATGATGCGTCGCGTATTGGCCTCAGTGTAGTGTTGATGCAAGACGGTAGGTTGATTGCCTATGAGTCCAGACAGTTAAAGGTACATGAGAAGAATTATTCGGTCCACGACTTTGAGTTAGCAGCTATTGTTCATGCCTTGAATATTTGGCGGCATTATTTGTATGGTGCCCATTGTGAGGTTTATACCGATCACCGGAGTCTATAACATCTGTTTCAGCATAAGGATCTTAATTTGCAGCAGTGGAGGTGGTTGGAGTTTATTAAGGATTATGATATCACCATTATCTAGCATCCCAGAAAGTCCAATGTGGTAGCCGATGCCTTGAGCCGTAAGGCGGAGAGTTTGGGCAGCTTAGCATACTTACCGGTAGCAGAGAGGCCTTTAGCCTTGGATGTTCAGGCCTTGGCCAACCAGTTTGTCAGATTGGATATTTCCGAGCCGAGCCGAGTTTTGGCTTGTGTGGTTTCTCAGTCTTCTCTTTATGATCGTATCAGAGAACGTGAGTATGATGACACCCATTTGCTTGTCCTTAAGGACATGGTTCAGCATGGTGATGCCAAGGAAGTCACTATTGGGGATGACGGTGTATTACGGATGCAAGACAAGTTATGTGTGCCTAATGTAGATGGTTTGCATGAGTTGATTCTCTAGGAGGCTCATAATTCACAGTACTCCATTCATACAGGTGCCGCGAAGATGTATCTGGATTTGAGGCAGCATTTTTGGTGGAGGCGAATGAAGAAAGATATAGTTGGGTTTGTAGCTTGGTGTTTAAATTGTCAACAGGTGAAGTACGAGCATCAAAGGTCGGGCAGATTACTTCATAGACTTGAAATTTCGGTGTGAAAGTGAGAGCGTATTACCAAACTTCGTAGTTAGGCTCCCACGGACTTTGAGGAAGTTTGATGTTGTTTGGGTGATTATAGATCGGTTGACCAAGTCCGCGCATTTTATTCTGATTGGTACTACTTATTCTTCAGAGCGGTTGGCTTAGATTTATATCCGTGTGATTGTTCACCTACACGGTGTGCCAGTGTCCATCATTTCGAATCGGAGCACACAATTTACATCACAATTTTGGAGAGCAGTGCAGCGAGAATAAGTTACACAGGTTCAGTTGAGTACAACATTTCACCCACAGATGGACGGACAGTCCGAGCGCACTATTCAAATATTAGAGGATATGCTACGTGCTTGTGTCATTGATTTTGGGGGTTCTTGGGATCAATTGCTGCCACTCGCGGAGTTTGCTTACAATAACAACTACCAATCGAGCATTCAGATGGCTCCATATAAGGTTTTATATGGGAGACGGTGTCGGTCTCCAGTGGGTTGGTTTGAGCCAGGTGAGGCTAGGCTATTGGGTACTGATTTGGTTCAGGATGCTTTGAAGAAGGTTAAATTGATTCAGAAGCGGCTTCGCACGATGCAGTAGACAGAAGAGTTATGCTAACAGGAAGGTCCGTGCTCAAGATTTCACCCATGAAGGGTGTGTTGAAGTTCAAAACGAAGGGAAATTTGAGCCCTCGGTATATTGGGCCGTTCGAGGTACTTAAGAAGATCGGAGAGGTGGCTTATGAACTTGCCTTGCCACCTAGTCTATCGGGTGTTCATCCAGTATTTCACGTATCTATGCTCCGGAAATATGTCGAAGATCCGTCTCATGTTTTGGATTCCAGTACAGTACAGTTGGATGGTAATTGGATTAATTAGCGATTATCATAGATGCAATGATAGGCGAAAGCTGTTTAGGAGANCGTGGGAAAACTGACTTCTAGTGAGGGTTGGCGCCCTAGCCTAAACCTATTAGTCTTGCTAGCTTAACGTCTTGGGAGTGAAGTTCTTCCCGGGCGGGGAGAACGAACGATGTTGATTGGCATAAGGCCCCTAGTCTAATTCTGAAGCATTGCCTCTTCTAAGAACTTCAGTCAAAAGGGAGTGATGTGATTCCCAGGTGGGGATCACGAACGAGATATAGCACAAGAACTTGACTTAAGTAATTTCTTAAGTCAGTCTCTTAGCGCCGACCTCATATGTTCTCAGTCTTCAATTTCCACTTTCTAATCGATTAATTAGCGATTATCATAGATGGAATGATAGGCGAAAGCTGCTTAGGAGCTAACTTTAAGAAAGTGAACATTAGTATGCTCTAACAACCTTAAGGTATGACTAAACAGGGCGTATTGCACTAACAGAACGACTTCTATGCTTAATCTTAAGCGACCATTTTTGACTGGGAGGTTCGAAAGCTGAGATCAAAGAACATAACTTCAGTGAAAGTGCAGTGGAAAGGCCAGCCAGTCAGAAAAGCTACCTGGGAGATTGAGCGGGATATGCAGAGTAGATATCCACACCTATTTGAGGCTCCAGGTATGATTCTAAACCCGTTCGAGAACGAACGTTTGTTTAAGAGAGGGAGAATGCAACGACCTGACCGTTCGTTTTGAGTATTATAACCCTATTTCCCCATTTACTACTCAATTTGTGCTTTACAGTTGTTATGTGACTTTACAGGGTAATTAGTTCGGATCCGGTGAGGTTTTGGAATGAAATTGGAACACTTAATCTCAAGGATGAAAGCTTAAGTTGAAATAATTTATTGGGTGATGAGAGATGTGTAAACGAACCCGGAATGGAATTTTTATTGTTCTAATAGCTTCGTATGATGATTTTGGACTTAGGAGCGTGTACGGAAAATTATTTGAAAGTCCGTAGTTAAATTAGGCTTGAAATGGCTAAAATAGAAATTTAAGTTTGGAACTTGGACCGGGGAGTTGACCTTTTGATATCGGGGTCAGAATCTGATTCTGGAAATTAGAATAGGTCCGATATGTCAATTATGACTTGTGTGCAAATTTTGAGGTCAATCGGACTTGATTTGATAGGTTTCAGCATTGAATATAGAAGTTGGAATTTTTTAGTTTCATTAAACTTGAATTTGAGTATGATTCGTGGTTTTACGTTGTTTGATGTGATTTGAGATTTCGACTAAGTTTGTATGATGTCTTAAGACTTGTTGGTATATTTGGTTGAGGTCCCGGAGGGCCTCGGGTGAGTTTCAGATGGTTAACGGATCAAGAAAGGGACTTAGTGCATTACTGAGATGGGAGTCTTCTGGCGTGATCGCACCTGCGAGGGTCTAGGCCGCATGTGCGGCAGGTGGAGCGCAGGTGCAAAGTTTGGAGGCAATGAACAGAGGTCGCATGTGCGAGGTTAGGTCCGCACCTGTGAGGTCGTAGATGCGGCATTGAGGGTGCAGAAGCGGAGGCTCGCTGGGTAAGTGACTTTCGCAAAAGCGCATGTTTTTCCGCAAAAATGGATGCGCAGGTGCGAGCCCAGGATCTACAGGTGCGGAAATGCCTAGGCAGTGTTTAAAAACGAGGATTTACGGGATTTTTCTCATTTTGGTCATTTTGAGCTTGGGTTTTGTCAATTTTGAGAGGGATTGCGAAGGGATTCATGAGGTAAGTCACTTGTGATCATTGTTAGTCAGTAATATTGGATTATCATTGAGTATTTCGACTAGATTACATATTTTTGAGGTGAAATGAGAGGATTTGGGCATAAGTATTTCAAAATAAGAATTTAAAATTTGGAAGTCGAGTTGATGTCGTAATTTGATAAAATTTTTATGGTTAGACTCGTGGTTGAATGGGCTTTCGGATTTTGTAACTTTTGTCGGGTTCCGAGACTTGGGGCCGACTGGTGATTTTTGAGTGCAATTTCGGATTTTATTGAAAAATTAGTATTTTCATATGGAATTAATTCCTATAATTTGTATTGACTGAATCGAAATATTTATGCCTAGATTCGAGGTGTTTAGAAGCCGATTCACGAGGCAAAGGTATATTAGAATAAAGAATTACATGGTTTGAGGTAAGTAACAGTTCTAAATCTGATTTTGAGAGTATGAAACCTTGGATTTGGTGTTATGTGATCGGTTTTGAGGTAATGCACATGCTAAGTGATTGGCGTGTGGACATGCAACATAGGAATTGTGACTTGGTCAAATTCCATGGAACCGTGTAGTTGAAAAATCTGTTGTTATCTGTACATTCTCCATTTAATAGAAAAATTGAACCACAAATCATGTTTAGATCATGTGTTGGTACTGTAGACCCACAAAGGTCATGTACATGCCGAATTATCTGCTAAATTATTATTTTGTACTCAGTCACAGTTTACTTGTTTATTTTATCCTATTCTCTATTGTTCCTTGTTGATGCATTATATCATTTCTGTTGGGACTGATTTTTATGATTATTGAGAGCCTGAGAGACTAGAGAGATTTATGACTAAGTGAGGCCGAGGGCCTGATTGTGAGATATTATACTATAGCACGTGAGTTGTCCATGCAGCACGTGAGTTGTCCCTGTGAATCCAGATATTATAATAGAGCACGCGAGTTGTCCGTGCATCACGCGAGTTGTCCGTGCAGATTCAGATATTATACTATAGCACGTGAGTTTTCTGTGCGGATCCAGATATTATACTATAGCACGTGAGTTGTCCGTGCGGATCCAGATATTATACTATAGCACGTGAGTTATCCGTGCTGCAAGTGAGTTGTCCGTGCTGCACATGAGTTGTCCGTACAGATCCAGATATTATACTATAGCACGTGAGTTGTCCGTGCAACACATGAGGTGTCCGTGCGGATCCGGATATTGATACGATAGCACGTGAGTTGTTCGTGAAGTACGTGGGTTGTCCGTGCAGTACATGAGTTGTCCGTGCAGTACGTGAGTTGTCCGTGCGGATTATAGTGCTTGGGGCTGAAGGAACCCCTCCGGAGTCTGTACACACCCCTAGTGAGCTCATGTACTTACTGAGTGCGAGTGCCGAGTGCTGAGCGAGTGGAATAACTGAATGACTGATGCTCTGAGAGGATGCATTGATTTCATTATTATTGTATTAGAGTTGTCATATATCACTATTTTTGAAAATTTTGAGAGAGATATTATTTATGTTTCAGTTGAATTTGACATGAAATTACTGTTTTGGCCTAAGATGTTGAACTTGAAAGCATGCCTACCTTTTTATGTTGAAAATTACTATAAGCATGTAATTTTTGACCCGCGCAACTTGATTTCAGTCAACTTTTAATTTTATTTTTAAAACATAAGTTTAAAAACGCAAAAAATAGTTTTATAATACTTCTTCTCTTATTATATATCTTTTTTATATTTTTAAGCTTATTAGTATTTTATAATGATAATATTTTAATTTTTACCATTATTTTAACATAAGTTTTTTTACCTTTTTATAACATTTAAAAAAATACCAAAAATATTTTCAATTTTTATATATAGTTCACTTTAATAGTTTATTCTTATTAACTAAGATTAATTAGTATATTTTGGTAGTATTTTTATTTTTATTTTTGTTCATTGAGAAAGAATTGAATTTGGGCCAATTGAGAACTCATTTTGGATTTTAGTGGCCCAGCAAGACAAAGACCAATTCTTACCAACCCATTAGCCCACTCTCCACTTAAAATGCAAGATTTAATCTTAGCCATTTATTACTGTCTAATCCAATGGCCATCATCCCTTAGGTAGCTGCACACAGAAATAGATAGTTGATAGAGAGAACACGGAGAGTGAGGGGTCACGAAACAGAGGGTGAGAGAAACAGTGAGAACGAAAGGAGGGATTTTGGAAACAGAGAAGAGAACAGAGTGACGGCGAGAAAGAACAAGGCTTCTATTTTCTCATCTTCTTCGTTCACTACTCTGCACATCGTCACCGCAGTAGTTCCACCCTTCTGAATCATGTGAGAGCCACCACACCACTGCTGATTCTCCATTAAAACCAGGAATGAGGTCCAAAAAACGCAGACATGAACCCCAGTCGTGTTTTACCATTTTCTTCCCATAAACCTATCTTTAGAACTCCATAACCCAACTTTATTTCTCTCCGAAAACAACTTCAAAATCAGATCCAAAAATCACGCTGAATTTGAAAAAACTACCCGAATTTGAGTTCTTTCTTTGAATCTCTGTTTCGAGGTTTCCTAATTCGTGGGTTCGTCGAGGTCTCTGGCGCGGTCTCCGTCTCGTGTCGATTTTTGGGTTCAATTCGGTCGGTGATTGTCGTTTGCAATTCATTCGTGGCTGACTCTGTTTAATTGAAAGCTTTGCTCGCAAAGGTCCATTTCTTGCCCCATTAACTTAATACTGTGTATGAGACCTTGTTTACATAATCTGTGATTTTATTCCTCGTTGAAATTCGTTGTTCATGATGTGCTTTGCTATATGGATTGGTTGATTTGACTTAAGACCTTAACTGAAATGGGTTTTGGAATTATGCTTTGTTAATCTTTCATTTAAGGTTGAATGGTTGCTAGATTGTGATGAAATTATAATAATTATGTGGGGATTGAGCCATCTTAATTAAATACTATGGGGGTTGCTGGACTAAGTTAAAATTACATATGGGCTTGTCACACATGTTGATGAGAATTGGAATGGCCATTAGTTGAGTTGTGATCGGGCTGCGGGATACGAGGCTTAACCAAAGCTAAGGAGAAATTGAAGCTTAAATATTTTATCACTTTATTTTATTGTAAAGAGTATTATTTATTTGCTTAGAATCACTAGTAGCATGTTTGGGTCGACCACACTTGGGTAGACAAACTTTTAAGGCGTTTATGTTTTAGCTTTTTGAGGTAAGAGGTTGCCCCTTTAGTTAATTAATTTATCTGGGGAATGTCCCGAAGAACTTGTAAATATTTTGGAGGCCGTGATGAACACCATGGAGGAAGTATAGTTAGCTTAGGATTTTAATTTTTACTTTTATTTTTCTTTTATTAGGTGGGGACAACCACGAGGCTCTTCTGTGTTTATTTTACACTTTTTGTGTGTTTCTACCTCAATCTGAGTATTTCTAAAAGCTAGCTAGATCATGTGTGCAACCGTGGTTTTCAGGGACTCGAGGAATGCCTAACACCTTCTCCTCGAGTATTGAAATAGACGTCATCACCACAAGTTAAGATTTTGGGTCGTGACATATTAAGATTTTACCTTATATAATATCTTCCATATTAGTTTTCTTAATATTTATGTTACTTTTAGCAGAATATATAACCTACTATATCTCAGCTAATTCACAAATGTAGTCAAAGTACAAATGGTTGGCTTCAAAATTTGGATTTCAAGTCCTTGATACTAACGGGAAAAAAGATTTCGACTTTTGGTAAAATATTTCTCTAAAGATATAGTATGCTTTTACAAAATCATACTAATTACCATTTATCCATTATAAGAATAGAAAATTAATCAATCATTTTGTTTAGAACTTCCAATATAGATAATACATTTAACATAATATTGGGACTACTTTCATACTTATACAATATTTTTTGTTTATTGATATTTTTATAATATACAAAAATTACATTTAATAAATAGACAAATAACTATTATATATATATATATATATATATATATATATATATATATATATATATATGGAGAGAGAGTGAGAGAAAAAAGATTGGCAAGCGTCAAAAGTAAAGTATCCGATAAATGTTTTGTCTTTGAAAATAGAATTTTTATTGAATAAAGAATAATTATGATTAAATATTTAAAATAATTAAAGGATAAGCTAATAGTAAGAATTGAATCCAAAAAAGTTAAACTATATTTTATATTGAGAAAAAATTAGTTAAACTCTATTTAGTATTGAGAAGAAAATTAAGCGTTTATATAAACTAATTAGAAAACAAAATTAATTTAGTTATTCTCTAAATTCATCATATAAGTAAGATTATATTTCAGGTTGATAAAACCCTAGTCTCACGACCCAAAATCCGACTAGCCGTGATGACACCTAACCTCACCTGCTAGGTAAGTAAAATAACAACAATACGATTTAATTAATATTTAACTGACTCTAATATACTCCCCAAGGACTGGTAGTACAAATCATGAACTTCTAAGATTTGATTTTATAAAGCTGGTGTGAAATAAAATACATTATCTGTTTGAATTATACACGAACAGATTAATAATTCTAAAGCTACCAAGAACAAGAGGCAGCTGTGACTGGATCATTGGTACATCTTAAATATAGCTCCCGCCATGCACAACAACATCAACATCCAAAATTTGCATCCAAGTTGCAGAAGTGCAGTATGAGTACAACCGATCCCATGTACTCAATAAGTAACAAACCTAACCTTAGGTTGAAAGTAGTGACGAGCTTATACCAAGGTTAGAGTCCACACCCATATCCAATAACATCTCATAACAATAAAATTGAGGCAACATAAAGAATAACTCAATAATAAAGATGCTCAACTCGTTCACAGTTCCGAAAAATAAACATTTTCTTTTCAAGTATAATAGTAAAACTCAGTTCTTTTTACTGAAATCACCAAAATATGAGTAAGTCTGAAAATTGTGATTTTTCCCAAAAACTTTCTTCCACAATACGAAATTTCATTTTCAAATGGCATGAGGAAACTACATTTTTATGCCTGCATGTCAATGTGCATGCCAATGCAGTACACCATAGTGATAAAACCATATGCATACTCTCTGAGTATCAATTCACTTAGTCCTCCTAGTCACTCAATCCTGTCAGTCACTCAGTCCTCCCAATCACTCAATCCTCACAGTCACTCATGCTTCACTGTCACTCAATCCTCCCAAATCAGTCGGCACTCGCACTCAGCAGGTACTTGCGCTCACTGGGGGTGTGTACAGACTCTGGAGGGGCTCCTTCAACCCAAGCACTATAACAAGCCAATCATGACATAAATCAGTCAATCATACTGCGGCGTGCAACCCTTTCCCATAAATAATAATATATATAAAGTCAATATGGCCTGCTGCGGCGTGCAACCCGATCCCATAATCATCCTCACAATCAGGCCCTCGGCCTCACTCAGTCATCAATTTTTCCAGACTCTCGGGCATACAATGTCATGAAACTAGCCCAAAAATGATGATATGATGTATCATTAAATAACAACAGAGGCTGAGATATGATATGCAACGAATAAACATGACTGAATATGAAATTACAATGTAAACAAATAATTCAACATCAGTAATGACCTCAGTGGGTCTCAACAAAATAAGCATGTAACCTAGACATGGTTTCTAATACGAATCACAGCTCGATAACTCTAGTACGTAGAGATTTCAAGGTTACAGATAAGTTCAGGTAACTACACAGTACCACAGAAATAACAGAGTCACAGTTCACACAGTGCACGCCCACACGCCTGTCACCTAGCATGTACGTCACCTCAACACCAAATAATAACACGTAGAATCAGGGTTCATACCTCAGCTCCAAGATTAGAAGAGTTACTTACCTCGAACAAGCCGAATCCAATGTCGAGCAAGCTAAATAATGCTCCATAAATTCCATTCTGCGCGTATCAACTTCTAAAAGGCTCGAATCTTGTCACAATTAATTTGATTCAGTCAATACAAATTATTGTAAATAATTTCATAAGTAAATACTAATTTTTCAATAAATATTTGAAATTAACTCAAAACTTGTCTGTGGGACCCACGTCTCGGAACCCAACAAAAGTTACAAAATATGAATGCCCCTTCAACCACGAGTCCAACCATATAAATTTTATTCAAATCCGACATTAACTCGACCCTCAAATCTTCAAATTAAACTAAGAGAGTTTTCATAATTTTCTAATTTAATTCACCAATTAAATGTTAAAAACAACCATGGATTCGGATAATTTGACAAATATTGAGTTAAAAATACGTACGCCGTTGTTTTCCTTGAAAATCTCCCGAAACTCCTCTCTCTCTGAGCTCCAAATCTGTAAAAACAGAAAATGGGACGATTCGTCCCATTTTCAGAACTTAAACTCTCTGCCCAGTCATTTATTCTACGCGATCGCGAAGCACGGTTTGCCCCTAACCAGATTTAACCTTACACGATCGCGGACCTGACCACGCGATCGTGATGCACATCTTCATAGACCTACGCGATCGTGGGAACGTCCACGCGATCGCGAAGCACAAACACGTGACGTACACTTCTGCTCCATTTCCTCTACGCGAATGCGGTCAAAGGGCGCGAACGCGATGCCCAGACCTAACAAAGGTTCGCAAACGCGGTGCTGCTATAGCGAATGCGATGGAGGAAAAAGGTCAGTTCCTCTGATACACTACGCGATCGCACCCCAATCTTCGCGATCGCGAAGAAGGTTTGAAACATCAGCTACCGGCAGTGCCAAAATGAAGGAAAATAATCTGAATACCATCCGAAACACACCCGAGCCCCTCGGGACCCAGTCCGAACATCCTAACAAGTCCCATATGATTACACGGACTTACTCGAGGCCTCAAATCACGTATAACAACATCGAAACGATGAATCGCACCTTAAATCAAAATCTATGAACTTTGAACTTTTGAAATTCAATAACTCGTGCCGAAACATAGCAAATCAACCCGGAATGACTTCAAATTTTGCATATAAGTCATAAATGACATAACGAAGGTATTTCAGTTTTCAAAATCTGATTCCGGCCTCGAATTCAAAAAGTCAACTCCCCGGTCAAACTTCCAAACTTAAATTTCTATTTTAGCCATTTCAAGACTAGTTTAGCTACGGACCTCCAAATAATTTTTCGGACGCGCTCCTAAGTCCAAAATCACCATACAGAGCTATTGGAATTATCAGAATTCAAATCCGAGGTCATTTACACCTAAGACAACATCCGGTTAACTTTTCCAACTTAAGTTTTTAATTATGAGACTAAGTGTCTCATTTCACCCCGATATCCTTCTAGACCCGAACTAACTAACCCGGTAAGTCATAAAACGATTGTAAAGTACAAATTGAGCAGTAAATGGAGAAATGGGGTTGTAATACATAAAACTACCGGTCGGGTCGTTACATTCCCCCCACCTAAACATACGTTCGTTCTCGAACGTACCAAGGGTTATTTCCAAGCCATCAAGTCACTATTTCATCTTACCACCCACGTACCTGGGGGGTGATCCCACGTCACCCCATTCCACTTAGGCCTGACAACACAGTATAACTGAAAATCCTTAATTTAATCTTAGCCCAAAAACCTTGGAATTCAATTCCCAACCTTCAGAATTTCTTTTCAAGATACGAATCTTACATTTACACACTGTATGAGTCTGAACAAGCTACATCGAGCTATAACTAAAATCACGGATATAATCACCCAGCATATTACAAAACTCGCCCGCTCGTAGCACCATCCTGATCACAGTAACTACTCCAAAATAACAAAGTACTAGTATTCAACCCACTTTCCATAAAACCTCGTTCCACAACCTTTGTGCACTACCAATATTATTCTCCCAAATATACCGTTATCAAATTCGATAGTACTCATTCTAGGTCCAATGACCTAATCTCATTAAACCTAACCACTTTATTGACATTCAACCCCAACATTTCCAACTAACTCCTCAAATTTCGTGAAAAGACTAACCGTAGGTTCATGTGTTCAATTGCTCAAATACCCTGCTCAATAATATTATAGCATGAAGAGGAAGCAAAAGACAATTAAATCAGATAAATGATCGAGAAATTCGCGAATTCCACGTGCTGCATGGTATAGTCCCAGGCCTTCATTCCAAATATACCATATGGGAGCATTTAAATAGGTATACATGCATATGATAAGTAGGATAAGATTCTCATGTTCTCGGACTGGTATAACTGTCATGTTAAAGTGCAGGCATGTACAAAGTGTGCTATCGTAGCTCAAATAAAAAATCTTTCGTTACTAAGACATTTATCAAGTTCATTCAGGGATTTTAACTCCTATGTAGCCTCAATCACGACTCAAAGAGCTCATGCAGTGTTACATATATGAGAAACATCACAGCTTAAAGCTCAACAGTCTATTCCAGACTTATTATAGCCCAAATGCAATCTGAGCATGGATAAATAGCCCTGAAAAAAGTCCTTAATGACTTAACGATAACCCGTACTATTATCTAGTTAACTTGACCACACCTTTATAGTCCGCGACCCCAAACAATTTGCTTATGAGAACTCCTAATCCCCAAATCCACATAACACATGAACCGATATAGCCGATCCCAACTCCAACACTTGAATGACTAACACACCCTTCATGCTCGATCATCTATTAGGAATACTTCCATAATTCTTTCGTGCCACATAATAATAATTTGAATATCAGCAGTCTATCAACCAGGTGAGTATCGCAATACCAATGAACATCCGTAAGTCAAAACACCATGTGCTTTCTGAAATGTGCACCATTCTTAGGATTTACTGAGCAGTTATAACATTCATCTAAGTGTCTAAAACTGACCATGTCCAAAATTCATGACCTTCCATTCAAGATTGAACCACCACCTTGCAAATGTAAGTCTTAATACCGCACAACACACCACATCTATCATGCCATCATGTGAAAGGCAAGAGAATCTCATTATCAACTTTGAGTCACCAGCAAATTACATACCCGGTTAATTAGAAACCTTCCATTTGCTCTCTTCTAGGAGGAAATCACAATACACAACATATTCCTCACACCGGTAGAGAATATCCGGTTCAAACCATCAAGAACACTTTGCCACGAAACACTCGCAAGGCCACGCGTGTCGCCAAATCCTAGAGTATTGCCACGAAACACTCGCAAGGCCTCGTTATAAGACATCCTAACTTAGAAACACACCGCCCTAAGGCCCATAAACTATTGTATTCCTTCTTAAGCACCCTATAAGTACCACCACCGAGACACCCACTCTGAAGAGGCCTTATGTGAACTTAAAATTGTTCTTTTACTGGAATGTACAATCCATAGTCATACAAAATTATCGCAAGTCCCGACACCATCAAATGCAAATCTCAGATTCTATCCATACACAAGTCCGGAAAAATTTTCAATTGCTATATATAAATTCCGGACCCATTTGAACCTTCTCAGGAGTCACCCACTCGGCTCAAAATTGAATTGCACCGCCCAAACGGGCCAAAAGACACATACCCCATTAGCACAACAACACTCAAAGAAATAACCCTACCTTAACATCATTGGCCAAATTCATATTCCATGCGCACTACATTCTTCGCAATTTACAACTCAATCATTCCATGATTTTTCATATTTTCATAAGTGCATTATATCCCGTATTCAGGAAATTTCCTTACTCGAGTCATCCTAGATCTCAACCTCTGCATAACTGCTCCACAAGTATGTCTCGGACCAAAACCTAATTTAACCAATAACCATGAAATCGAATTGTCAATAGTACGCTCCCCCACTTGGCTCAAAGCCATAGATCAAAACATTCAATAATTCACAATACCCGTATTCAATTACTGCCATAACACCGTAGTGAGATTTAACTAAATTCTTCCCAAGCTCATGCATCACTACCTATATGGTACCTCAAATCGTCTACTAAGCTCGCCTTCATTCTCGTGTCGGTCAGGTCAACTTTCTTTACCAATTCAAATTCATATCCTAATGCATCTGCCCTACTGGTAGAAAAGAAGATTCTTCACACAACATTATAAAGATCACACCTCCGTAGTTTATTTCGCAGGTGATAACCCGCATGCTTAGCCTCAAACTGGCATCTTTCTATACCCTTTTTACTGCCACAACTCTTACGTAATCACTTAACCTTCATGAGTTTGAACTCATCAACTAGACACGAAAATTTAATTTGTTCCACAATTACACCACATGAAAGATCTTTCAACGCATGCATAACTCAAGACTCTGCGTCAAATCGAGACAGAAGTCAAATACCCAATATTCCTTTTTACATCTCAAGCAGACATGTTTTTTTTCTGTCACTTTCAAACCATCTGAACACATCCCTCGGTCATAATATAGTCATCATATGGTCATCCAGCCATTCATCGAGCCACAAATTCCACTCATAGGGATACTACCGGACATATGAGTCCAATTGTACAAGTTCACACAACTGAAACTACCGAGCCTAAGCTGCGGTCTAATCCTGGCCTCAAGCCCTCTAGACTAGCCCATCACCAAAACATAGAATACACATTTTGAACCTCGTTCATGGAATCACAAGCCGATGATGTACAACTGATACTGAGGGGTCACATGGGCACACGAATGCGTGGAAAGAATTCAATGAGTTATGTCTCAAGCTTCAATTTCGCACGATAAGGAAAGAAAGATGGGAAATTATCCTAAATGCCTTGTAGCCTCTCGAAGATAAGTATGGACGTGATCATACCGATCCGCAAGACTCTACTAGACACTTACTCATGACTTGTGGAACCTATGAACCTAGAGCTTTGATACCAACTTGTCACGACCCAAATTCCAACTAGCCGTGATGGCACCTAACCTCACCTGCTAGGTAAGCCAAATAACGACAATACGATTTAATTAATATTTAACTGACTCTAATACACTCCACAAGGACCGGTACTACAAATCATGAACTTCTAAGATTTGAATTTACAAAGCTGGTGTGAAATAAAATACATCATCTGTTTGAATTATACACGAACAGATTAATAATTCTAAAGCTACCAAGAACAAGAGGCAACTGTGAATGGATCACAGGTACATCTTCAATGCTAGCTCCCGCCATACACAACAACATCAACATCCAAAATCTGCACGCAAGGTGCAGAAGTGTAGTATGAGTACAACCGACCCCATGTACTTAATAAGTAACAAACCTAACCTTAAGTTGACAATAGTGACGAGCTTATACCAAGGTCAAAGTCCACACCCATATCCAATAACATCTCATAACAATAAAATTGAGGCAACACAAAGAATAACTCAATAATAAGATGCTCAACTCGTTCACAGTTCATGAAAAATAAACATTTTTTCAAGTATAATAGTAAAACTCAATTCTTTTCACTGAAATCACCAAAATATGAGTAAGTCTGAAAATTGTGATTTTTCCCAAAAACTTTCATCCACAATACGAAATTTCATTTTCAAATGGCATGAGGAAAGTACATCTCTATGCCTGCATGTCAATGTGCATGCCAATGCAGTACAACATAGTGATAAAACCATATGCATACTCTCTGAGTATCAATTCACTTAGTCCTCCCAGTCACTCAATCCTGTCAGTCACTCAGTCCTCCCAACACTCAATCCTCACAGTCACTCATGCCTCACTGTCACTCAATCCTCCCAAATCACTCGGCACTCGCACTCACTAGGTACCTGCGCTCACTGGGGGTATGTACAAACTCCGGAGGGGCTCCTTCAGCCCAAGCGCTATAACAAGCCAATCATGGCATAAATCAGTCAATCATACTGCGAAGTGCAGCCTGATCTCATAAAGAATAATATATATAAAGCCAATATGGCCCGCTGCGGCGTGCAACCCGAACCCATAATCATCCTCACAATCAGGCCCTCGGCCTCACTCAGTCATCAATCTCTCCAGTCTCTCGGGCGTACAATATCATGAAACTAGCCCAAAAATGATGATATGATGTATCATTAAATAAAAACAGAGACTGAGATATGATAGGCAATGAATTAACATGACTAAGTATGAAATTACAATGTAAGCAAATAATTCAGCAACGGTAATGACCTCAGCGGGTCCTAACAAAATATGCATGTAACCTAGACATGGTTTCTAATACGAATCACAGCTTGATAACTCTAGTACATAGAGATTTTATTATTACAGATAAGTTCAGGTAACTACACAATGCCATAGAAATAACGGAGTCACAGTTCACACGGTGCACGCCCACACGCCCGTCACCTAGCATGTGCATCACCTCAACACCAAATACATAACACATATAATCAGGGTTCGTACCCTCAGCAACAAGATTAGAAGAGTTACTTACCTCGAACAAGCCGAATCCAATGTCGAGCAAGCGAAACAATGCTCCAGAAATTCCATTATGCGTGTATCAACTTCCAAATGGCTCCAATCTAGTTGCAATTAATTTTATTCAGTAAATACAAATTATTGTAATTAATTTCATAAGGAAATACTAATTTTCCAATAAAAATCCGAAATTAACTCAAACATTGCTCGTGGGTCCTACTTCTCGGAACCCGACAAAAGTTACAAAATATGAACGCACCTTCAACCACGAGTCCAACCATATAAATTTTACTCAAATCCGACATCAACTCGACCCTCAAATCTTCAAATTAAACCAAGTGGGTTTTCACAATTTTCCAACTTAATTCACCAGTTAAATATTAAAAACAACCATGGATTCGGGTAATTTGACTAATATTGAGTTAATAACCCTTACCCCGTTATTTTTCTTGAAAATCTCCTGAAGATCCTCTCTCTCCGAGATCCAAATCTGTAAAAATGGAAAATGGGACAGAACTTAAACTCTATGCCCATTCATTTACTCTACGCGATCGAGAAACACAGTTTGCCCCTAACTAGATTTAACCTTACGCGATCACGGACCTGACCACGCAATCGCGATGCACAACTTCACAGACCTACGCGATCGCGGACTCGTCCATGCGATCGCGAAGCACAAACACGTGACCTCCACTTCTGCTCCATTTCCTCTACGCGAACGCGGTCATAAAGGGCGCGAACTTGATGCCCAGACCTTACAAAGGTTCGCGAACGCGATGCCACTAGAGCGAATGCGATGAAGGAAAAAGGTCAAGTCCTCTGATACACTACGCGATCGCATCCCAATCTTCGCGATAACGAAGAAGGTTTGAAACACCAGCAAACAACAGCTAGCATCAGTGCCAAAATGAGGGAAAATAATCCGAATACCATCCGAAACATACCCGATCCCCTCAGGACCTCGTCCGAACATCCCGACAAGTCCCATATCATAACACAGACTTACTCGAGGACTTAAATAACGCATAATAATATTGAAACGATGAATCGCACCTCAAATCGAAATCTATGAACTTTGAACTTTTCAACTTTAATAAATCGTGTCGAAACATAGCAAATCAACCTGGAATGACTTCAAATTTTGCACACAAGTCAGAAATGATATAACAAAGGTATTCCAATTTTCAGAATCAGATTCCAGTCCCGATATCAAAAAGTTAACTCCCCGGTCAAACTTCCAAACTTAAATTTCTATTCTAGCCATTTCAAGACTAATTTAGCTACAGACCTCCAAATAATTTTTCGGACGCGTTCCTAAGTCCAAAATTACCATATGGAATCATCATAATTCAAATTCGAGGTCGTTTACACCTAAGTCAACATCCGGTTAACTTTTTCACCTTAAGTTTTTAATTATGAGACTAAGTGTCTCATTTCACCCCGACATCCTTCCGGACCCGAACCAACTAATCCGGTAAATTATAAAACAACTATAAAGCACAAATTGAGCAGTAAATGGGGAAATGAGGTTGTAATACTCAAAAAGACCGGCCGGGTCATTACACCTAGGATATATAAATGTTTCTCCGTAAGAAGAACAATGAAAAGAACGAAAAGATAGAGCAGAATTTTTTATAGTATAATATCAAGAGTCGTTGATAAAAATATAAATGGGATCCTACTGGGTTGTTGTTGTTGTTGTTGTTGTTGTTGTATTGATAAAAATATAAACTTGAAGCAATAAGTATGAAATAGAAGAAAAAATATATTCTAAATGAGTTGTCATCATTGTTTCCTTTTTGCATTATTCCAACAAATTATAGGTCCCAATGTTTTCATTTCACATTTCTAAAAGGCCAAAAGATTTATTTTTTTAATCTGTATTATTTGATAAATCTTTGAATAATTGTGATAAAAGTACTTTTGTGTTATATATTTGTATTTAGTATTAGGTACTAGGAACAACAACATTTTTCATATAATAATTCTCTTAAGTCCAAGGAAATATTTTGGATAACATTTTTTTGGCTGTATTAGATAATAGCAATAACATCAATTTGGTATTTTTAAAAATTATTTATGTGATTTATTAAAATTGCATACCCATTGATATGAGATACACACAAACAAACCTACCTGAAAACTCGATTGTTATAAAAGTGGAAGGATCTAATGTGTAAAAATGATAGACCAAAATGCATGCACATATAAAGTTGCATGATTTTTTACCTTTTAATTAAATACTCATTCTATAACATTTTGTGTACAAAACTATCAATATATATTTTAAATAAATACTACTCTCTAGATACAAATTCTCTCATTACCTTTTGGCAAATTCTTTAACTCAACATCAACTTATAGAAGTACTTATGAAAGGACATCATGTCAAGCTCAGACAAGATAATTTTAGTGAATTAGAATAGATTATGTTATAATTTGTTATTAAATTTTTTATCAAGTATATTTTATTAATTAATATCCCAAGAAAGAAGAAAATCAGATAACTTCAATAATTGGAGGCAAACCTTGAAGTTACAATGAGGCATCTGAAGTATGAGGGGTTCGATCAAGACTTATTTATTTATTTTAGCTAAATTAGATCAATTCAATATATATATATATACACACACACACACACACTAGTTAATAATATTTTATGTAATTTCTTAAAACCTATGTATTCAACAGTATGAGGTATAGACGTAATACTTTGTTCTTTTTATATACACTTTATACTAATTACACTATACACACGTGCAACGCATGCACACTAATACTAGTAGATCTAAATGTCCAAACGATTAAGAAAAATTAAATTCCAAAAGTTGATTTTTTTTCATGTTTTTCATTCTCATATAGATGAGAGAGAAACATTTAATAAGGAAGAAGGGAATAAAAACAAATCCCTGGTTTTTTGGGATCTATTTATTTTCTTAACCTGCCAAAATAGTAAAAAGTATTTCGTTATAGAAATAAACCACAAAGATGTTATTTATATAAATACAATTAGACCTCTCTATAACAACATTCATATATAACAACACTTCACTATAAAAGCGAAGCTTTTCCGGAATCAATTTTTATTTTATGTTATAATATATGTTCTATATAATAACACTTCGCTATAACATCCAATAATATTCGGAACGAACGAGGTTGTTATCGAGAAGTTTGACTGTAGTCTTATGTAATGACCCGACTTGTCATTTTGAACATCTATGCTCCTTTCAACAATTTGAAGTCTTGAGTAGCTTCGTAATGTATATTATGACATGTGTGAATCATCGGTTTTGATGTTTTAGGTGTTTCGGGATTAGTTCGGAAGAATATATTTTATGTTGGAAGCTTATATGAAAAGGGTTGACCGGAGTTTGACTTTGTGCAAATGACTCTGGAATGGGATTTTGATAGTTCCAATAGCTCTATATGGTGATTTTGGACTTAGGATTATGTCCGGAAAAGGTTTTGGAAGTTAGTAGTTAAATTAGGCTTGAAATGGCTAAAATAAAAATTTAAGTATGGAAGTTTGATCGGAGTGTTGACTTTTGATATCGAGGTCGGAATCTGATTCTGGAAATTTGAATAGGTCCTTTATGTCATTTATCACTTGTGTGCAAAATATGAGGTCAATCAGACTTGAATTAATAGGTTTAGGCATCGAATGTAGAAGTTGAATATTCGTAGAATGTTTCGACGTCGATTATTCAAGAATACATGGTATCACATTAAGTAAATGAGATCCATATTCAGTTTTGATTGAAGCATTATATCCGTATTAAAATTACAGAGCCATAGCAAAAAGAATTGTCGAACTCAGACATCGTATGATAGAGTTATGCCTATTTCCGTGTCGGAACCAGCGCCCAGGGTAGTGTGGGGTGCTAGCCCTGGCACTAGGATGTTTAAAGGTGATGGAAACAGCGCCACAAGCAGTGCCCCACACAACTTGTGGCGACCGAACATTAAAAGCCTTATAAACGAGAGGTGTTTTCCATTTTTGACGAAAACATAGTCGGGAAGCTCGGTTTGGGCGATTTTCAAAGGAAAATTGTAATGACCAAACCGGTCATTTTAAATTTTAAAACCCCGTTCCCCTAAATAAAACTCCCCATATGTGCTTTTATTAATTTATAACTTGCGGAGATGGTTGACTCGGGATATGGAAGTGTTCGGGTTGAAATCAGAACACTTAGTTCTTTAATTTGGCTTTAAAAGGCTAAGTATGACTTTGGTCAACATTTTAAGAAAACGACCCCAAAATCGATATTTGACGGTTCCAATAGGTTTGTATGGTGATTTAAGACTTGCACGCAAAATTTGGTATCACTCCGAGTAGTATAAATATATTTCGACACATTCGAACTAAGTTTAAAGAATTTGAAATTATTAAGTTGAATCAATTTGGTTTGAGGCATGATTCTTAGTTTTGATGCTGTTTTACACGTTCCGAGGATTTGAGAAAGTCCGCTTTATGATTTCAAACTTGTTGGTATGTTCGGGCGGGGCCCCGAGGGCCTCGGGTATTAATCGAACGAGGCTCAAATCGATTTTGGACTTTGGAGCAACAACTGAAGCTTCCAGCTTCTGCAGTAACCGCACCTGCGCTTGGCCAGCCGCAGGTGCGAGCCCGCAGGTGCGTTAAAAGCATTGCAGAAGCGGATTGGGCGCAGATGTGCAGGTAAACCGCAGAAGCGCATCACAGATGCGATGTACAAGCCGCAGAAGCAGACGGAACCAGCTTAGGGGGAAGCCGCATCTGTGACGCATTTTCCGTAGATGCGGAGCGGCAGAAGCGGCTTGCAAGTGCAGATGCGAAAGGGCTATTTGACAGAACCCTTAAAGAACGGAAAACAACTATTTTGCCCATTTGCTCCATTTTTGGGTTATTTTGGAGCTTTTTGAGAGGGGATTTCAACTAGAACCTTGAAGGTAAGTTAATTCTACACACTTTGAGTTAAATACATAGATTATGAGTAGATTATAACCTGTAAATTGTGGAAATCAAGGGTTAGAGAAAAAACCTAGATTTGTATAAAAATGAGATTTTAACCACGAAAACAGTTATGGAATTGGATGGATATTGTATATTTGAGTTCTTGAGATTATTGGTAACGATTTCCTCTGAAAACTTCTAGAATCCGGGCAAGTGGGTCCGGGATTGGTTTTACGAATTTACCATTTTGGATAGGGTAATTTATTTAATAGTCTAATTTCAAATTTTTGAGCATGTATTAATTATTTTATATAGCTTTTGGATAGTTTCAGATTTTCGGCATCGAATTGAGATTTTACGCGACATTGTGATCGGAAAGTGAGCTTTGAGACAAGGTAAGTATCTTGTCTAACCATGTAAGAGGGAAGTTACCCCATAGGTGATTTACATTATGTAACGACTCGGCCGGTCGTTTCGAGAGTTATAGCCCAGGTTTCCCCATTTATTATTCCTTTTGTGATTTTCAGCTATATTATGTTATATCGAGTTAGTTGGTTTGGGCCCGGAGTGGCTTCGGAGTGGATTGAGACACTTAGTCTCTTATTTAGAAGCTTAAGTCGAATAAGTCAACCGGATGTTTATTTATGTGTAAACGGTCTCAGATTCAAATTTGGATGATTCCGTTAGCTCAGTTAGGTGATTTTGGACTTAGGAGCATGTCCGAAATATGATTTGGAGGTCCGTAGTAGAATTAGGCTTGAATTGGCGAAAGTCGGAAATTTGGCGATTTTGGTCGGTAGTGGAAAATTTGATATCATGGCTGGAATGGAATTCCGGAAGTTGGAGTAGTTTCGTCGTGCCATTTGTGACGTGTGTGTAAAATTTGAGGACATTCAGACGTGGTTTGGTTGGTTTCGGCATCGGTTGTCGAATTTAGAAGTTTAGAAGTTTAGAAGTTCTTAGGCTTGAATCCGAGGGTAATTTGGTGTTTTGATGTTGTTTTGACTGATTCGAAGGCTCGGCTAAGTTTTTATGTTGATATAAGACTTGTTGGTATGGTTGGTTGAGGTTCCGAGGAGCTCGGGGCGATCCCGTGCGGTTAACGGATTGTTTGAAATTGGAAAATGCTACTGAAGCTGCTGCTACTGGTATTTCCGCACCAGCAGAGGGGGATCTGTAGCTGCGAGGGAGCAGAAGCGCTTGGAAAAGTTTCAGGTGCGGGCAAGGCTAAGGTGGGCTGGAAGTACAGGTGCAAGAAAGCTATCACAACTGCAAGCCCACAGATGCGAGACCTGGGGCGCAGATACGGAAGGGAGGAAAATGACTGGCTTCGCAGATGCGGAGAATTATGCGCAGGTGCGTAAGCGCATGTGCGAAAGGTTGGCCGCAGATGCGGAACCGTGGATCTTGAGTGAGTTTCGCACCTGTGATGTAAATTCCGCAAGTGCGGCATCGCAGAAGCGGAAAAAGGGTCGCAGGTGCGATATCACTGGGCAAAAAAGCTGCAGCTCGAGGTTTCGTCTTTCATTTTCAATTTTGAACTTGAGGAACTCGGGAGAGAGGAGAGTTTTTGAAGGTTTTCAAGGAGCAACGTTAGGGTAAGAGATTCTAACCCATAATGGCATAAATTTCGTGATTCCATGACTTTGTTCATCATTTAATTAGTATGATTTTTGGACTGAAATAAGGGGTTAGGGCTTGGGATTTTGAAGAGAGTAAATTGGGGATTTAAGGGACCAAATGAGGTCTGGTGTTGATGAATTTAGTATGGGTATACTCGGGAGTGAATTGGCTTTCGGATTTCGTGACTTTGTCGGATTTCGAGACGTGGACCCCAGAGACGGGTTTGAGTGAATTTTGGGATTTGGCCTATAAATTGGTATTTTCCTTGTGAGATTCATTCCTTTAGCTCATATTGATCATATTTTATTGCTCGTTGCTAGATTCGGGTCATTTGGAGGCCGGTTTGAGAGGAAAGAGCATTCCGGAGTAGGAGTTCTACGCTGTTGAGGTAAGTAATAGTTTAAATCTGGTTTTGAGGGTATGAAACCCGGAGTTCGGTATGATGTGACTATTGGGAGGTGGCACCCATGCCAGGTGACAGGCGTGTGGGTGTACGCCGTGAGGGATTTAGACTTGGTTCGTCCCCGGAGACGGTGAAGTCTAATAACTTTAATTGTGTTTATATGCATTCCTCTCTACTAGAACTTAACTGTTTTCATGTTAGAAAACATGCTTAGGCTATATTCCTGCTCATGGTAGTTATACTCAGTCATAGTGATTCCTGTACATGTTTACCTCTATCTCTGTTATTTGTTTTCCTTGATGATGTACTATAACACTTTGATTTGGACTGTTTTCCCTTTCTTTATTGAGCGTTGTGAGACTAGAGAGGTTCATGACTGAGTAAGGCCGAGAGCTTGGTTGTGAGGTATTGTTATATGGCACGTGAGTTGTCCGTGCGGATCCTTATATTTATACTATGACACGTGAGTTGTCCGTGCAGATCCAGATATGATATTATAGCACGTGAGTTGTCCGTGCGGATCCAAATATGATATTATATCACGTGAGTTATCCAGGCAATACGTGAGTTATTCGTGCGGATTAGCGGTTGGGCTGTAGGATCCTCTCATGAGTTTGAACACCCCAGTGAGTGCAAGTACCTATTGAGAGTGTGTGTTGAGGGCTGAGAGCCGAGAGTATGAGCTGTTGAGATGGGTTGAGTGACTGCTGCCTTGAGAGGCTGTACCTGCTTTTATTTATTATTGCACTTAGTTGTTGTGAAATTTCTGGAAGATTCATATCTGTTTTACATGAGCGCGAACTGATTTGACTTATACCACAGGATTTGAAAACATGTTCACTCTTTACTGAAAACTTTTAAAATGAATTGTACTGTACAGCTCGTCACTGCTTCTCAGTTCCTTATTTATTTATGTTACTTGCTGAGTTGGTTGTACTCATGCTACACCCTGCACTGCATGTGCAGATCCAGGTGTGTTTGATCACGGAGGTCGTTGAGTTCGGGCGCGATCGAGTATCGGAGACTACGAGGTAGTTGTCGGCATCCGCAGGATCTTGTCTCTCCTTTTATATTTCTTTCTGTCTTGTATTGATACTTAGACACTGGTTGTATTAGTTTGGTTATCTAGATACTCATGACTTAGTGACACCCTGATGTCGGGCTATTTTTCCGCACTTATATTTATTTGGATTTTACCCCGTATTTATGAGAAACTCCGGTTATTTTAAATGTCTTAATTCACTTCTGCTAAAATTTTGAAAGTGTTTTGGAAGGGTCAGCTTGCCTAGTACCACGATAGGCGCCATCACAACGGGTTAGCTTTTGGGTCGTGACACATTAATAATTGTTGCTAATTTTGGGGGCTACGTACGCACGAGGTAAGGAGAGTCCGTGCGTAGCTACATTAATAATTTTCGAGATTTGAACATCGATTCGAGATTTATAGTTCTTTAATTTGGCTTTAAAAGGCCAAGTTTGACTTCGGTCAACATTTTAAGAAAATGACCCCGGAATCGAGATTTGACGGTTTCAACAGGTTTGTATGGTGATTTAATACTTGCACGCAACATTTGGTGTCATTCTGAGTAGTATAAGTATATTTCGGCACGCTCGGAGTAAGTTTGAAGAATTTGAAATTTCTAAGCTGAATCAATTTGGTTTGAGGTATGATTCTTAGTTTTGATGTTGTTTTACACGTTCCGAGGATTCGAGCGAGTCCATTTTATGATTTTAAATTTGTTGGTATGTTCGGGCGGGGCCCCGTGGGCCTCGGGTGTTAATCGAACGAGGCTCGAATTGATTTTGGACCTTGGATCAACAGCTGAAGCTTCCAGCTTCTGCTGCAACCGCATCTGCGCTTGGCCAGCCGCATGTGCGTAAAAAGCACCACAAAAGCGGACTGGGCGCAGTTGCACATGTAAAACCGCAGAAGCGTAACGCAAATTGCGATGTACAAGATGCAGAAGCGAACGTGGAAGGCTTAGGGGGAAGCCGCATCTGCGACGCATTTTCCGCAGATGCGGAGCCGTAGAAGCGGATTGCGAACCCGGGGTGAATTTTAGGAACTTACCATTTTGGATAGGGTAGTTTATTGAATTATTGAACATGTATTAATTATTTTATATAACTTTTGGATAGTTTCGGATTTTTCGGCATCAAATTGAGATTTTACGCGACATTGTAATTGGGAAGTGGGCTTTGAGACAAGGTAATCTCTTGTCTAACCTTGTAAGAGGGAATTTACCCCATAGGTGACTTACATTACTAATTGTTGCTAATTGTGGGGGCTACGTACGCACAATGTCACTATCCAAAATTACACCACAGGGGTCGTGATGGCACTTAGTCTCTAAGACTAAGTAAGCCGATTATAATTATAATTCAAGCCTTTTTTAAAATAGAAATCTCTAGAATCCAATCCTTTTCAATAAATTTATTTCGAATATACTTCTTTCAAATAAATATCTTTCGAATATAATTCTTTCAAATAAATATCTTTCGAATATAATTCTTTCAAATAATATTTTGAATTTAATCCTTTCAAATAAAAGTCACGTTGTGACACCTCATCTCATAATCATAAAATACGAGTCTAAGCCCACTTTCATATTTCCACGGCACCTCGTTCCAATATCTCTATCACAACCGCATGAACAATTCACATGCAAATACTATCATCATATTGTTCCGGCACTTCATGCCCACATTTTATATCTGTTACGGCGTGCAA
Source organism: Nicotiana otophora (assembly GCA_000715115.1). Classification (NCBI taxonomy): domain Eukaryota; kingdom Viridiplantae; phylum Streptophyta; class Magnoliopsida; order Solanales; family Solanaceae; genus Nicotiana; species Nicotiana otophora. Next base: position 22,492 of record AWOL01S0011200.1, on the reverse strand, counting down.
CCCGATCCCATATAACATCAATCATACCTGTTGCGGTGTGTAACCCGATCCCATATAACATAATCCGCCTGGCAATGGCCACAGGCTCCCAATTTCAACATAGATAAGACTATTATCAAGTTTAGCGAAACAACTAGACAAGTTGCACAAGATATAAAAATAAACACAAGGAAAATCACAACATCACATGAAAATTATCAACACAATAGCCCCACATCATCACATAAAAATTACCAACACAATAACTCCACATCATCACATATCATCCCTGATAATAGCCACGCTTATCTCTCCTATAGCCACCCTTATCACTCCTATAATAGCCTCCCATATCCCTCCACCCTGACAATATCAATAGCCACTCTTATCGCTCCGTATAATAGCTACCCTTATCATTCCGCCTAGACAATATCCCAACACACATAACCACAGTGAAATGCCATCCTTATACCCACATAATATCAACAGTGAAATGCCACCCTTATATCCTCATGATAATAACTCAAATCACACAACAATTTACATGGAATATTATTACGACAACATAACACAATCAATTCATGTCACAATTTGCCCAATGACCACAACCAACTCCAATGATATAGTAAAATCAATAAATTTCTCAAAAATAACCCAAGGCTTCACACAATATATATAAAATCTCAAAACAACAACAGAGATGGAAAAGTAACTCAGCATAGGACAACGCCTTCTTTAATCCAGATTTTAATAAATATAAATTAATGCCTCATTTTAAACTTATTTAATAATTATTTGCATATAAGGATTCAATAATGAATTTAATTCCAAGAAAACAAATATCAAATCATCAAGCACACGGACTTCACATAAAAATCCAAGTGATAATAACGCCAAATTATCACATAAAATATAATTTCGACGAACAAGGAATGAGGCATGACAATTTCAAGGATTTATTAAATGCCAACAATTATCCAATTTAATACATAAAAATGTCTAAGACTTTAAACCAATAAAATTTGCACATATAAGCTCGAGTACATACTCGTCACCTCGCGTACACGGTTTTCAATTACTCAACTTCCACATAAGACTCAATGCCTAATGGGTAATTCCCCCACTCAACGTTGGGCAAGATACTTACCCTTTTGAAGTTAGGCCGATATTCTAAAATAGTCTTCTTGCTTGAATTGACCTCCGGACAGCTCAAATCTATTCAATTGATTGTATAACTTCATTAAAATACATCGATAACATTTCCGGATAATAAAACGTCGACTTAAAATTTTATTCTAAAACGTCAACGCGGGGATCGCCTCTCGGAACCCGATAGAATTTGTACTAAATTCGAACACGCATTTCGATACGAGTCCAACTATGCCAATTTTATCAAATTCCGATACGAGTCTAACCATACAGCCTAGGTGCTGCGGTCGCACTCCAAATTATGCGGCTGCACTTCTACAACCTGTACTACCAGGCTTAAGTAAATTGACCATCACTTTCTTTACAAATGTCCAAATGATGATTGTTTTACTTTTCTGGAAACTAGATTCAATAGGCTACAATGTTTGTTTTTGAATCATCTCCATATTCCTTTTAGATTAAAAGATATAAGCTTCCGAAATCGGACCATCGAACCCGAATATCTCATTTCTGCGGCCGCGAGAGAAATTCTGCGGACCGCACACTTTCAACTGCGGACAATACAATTTCAAGTGCGGTCTGCACAATTCCTACTGCTAGAGAACTTTTGGAGTTTGTGGCCGCACTTCTGCACTCTAAAAGGTGCCCTCCACACTTCAACTGTCACATAACATCGTCAGAGTGCAAAAATGCCCAAACTCGCTCAAAACTCACACCGAAACTCATTCGAGCCACTCGGGACCTCAACCAAACATACCAACAAGTCCTAAAATATAACACAGATATGCTCGAGGCCTCAAACCAATCAAACAACGTCGAAACTACGAATCACACCACAAATCGAACTTATAAATTTCCAAATCTTCCAACTTCCAAAACTCATGCCGGAACATATTAAATCAATCCGGAATGACTTCATATTTTACACACAAGTCATAAATGACATAATGGAGGTATTCAAATTTTTAGAATCGGATTTTGGCCCCGATATAAAAACGTCAACTCCCAGTCAAACTTCCAAACTTAAATTTCTATTTTAGCCATTTTAAACCTAATTTAGCTACGAACTTCCAAATAATTTTTCGGACACGCTCCTAAGTCCAAAAATCATCATACGGAGCTATTGAGCCATCGAAATTCTATTTCGGAGTCGTTTTCTCAAAAGTCAACTCTCCGGTCAACTCTTTTGTTTTAAACTTCTTAAATAAGAATTGCTCTTTCAATTTAATCCCGAATCATTCGAAAACCAAACTCGACCACACACGCAAGTCATAATACACATCACAAAGCTGCTCGTGACCTTAAGTCATTGAACGAGACGCTAATTATTAGAACGACAAGCCGGGTCGTTACACAGGAGGTGACGAGAGTTCGTGCGTAGCTACTAATTATGCTATGTCCAGGTTGTTTAGGACTTAAATCATGAATTACTTGTGATAATTGTATATTTTATTTAATTAAATTACTGGGATTATATTATAAATTGTTAGAGGAAACAGCAAAAGATCGAAACTTCATATACTTGAATTTTGTGTAAATTATCTAATTGTTAATAGAGATTGAATATCCTATGTGTTAACATTATAATAACTTCTCATTCCGGAGGTTCATAAGAAAATGTCCTCCTTTCTTGTGGAGCGGGCCAAACGCCTTGGTATTATAGATGCATCTATGGATCGTGCCGCACGTTCCCCGGCAGTGTACACAACACTCTGGATCGGGCCGTACGACCTCGACAGAAATCATGCCTAATAATAATAATTACACGATACCTTGATATTTTAATTGCTTCTTGTGAAGTTAATTGATAAATTGGAAATTATTGAAATGTAAGGAATTAATTATTTCTGCTTGTTAAAAAAATTATTGTTGTTCACCTAAAAATCATGTTTAATTAAATATATTTTATTATAATATTATTGACCCTTAGTGAGTGTCAAAGTCGACCTCTCGTCACTACTTCTTCGAGATTAGGCTTGAGACTTACTGGGTACACGTTGTTACCCATGCTATGCTTACTGCACTTTTTGTGCAGGGCCTGAGACGGGTACTATAAGAGGACCTATCGGCACACACCCATGTTATCCAGAGGCTTAGTGGTGAGCTGCCTTTCTGAGCCGTTCTGCAGTAACTAGTGCCTCGTTTTGTATTTATATTCTGTCTATTTTATTTCAGACAGTATTTAGAATTTTGTATAATCTACTAAATGCTTAAATACTTGTGACACCAGCTCTTATCACACACAATGGTAGAATTTTCGGATTTAATTATTTTACTTGGGTTTTAATTTATCTTATTTTCTCTTATTTTTCTTAATATTTGAAAATTCGAAGAGTTTGAATACTCGGATAATTTTTAAAAGAAATGAATATTTGCTTAAATTATCAATTGGCTTGCCTAGCTGGGATGTTGGGCGCCATCACGACCTATAGGTGAATTTGGGTCGTGACACAAATTTTACCACACAACTTGGGGTAAGTGTTCTTGACTCCCTTGTGATTATATTCCATGAATTAATCTTCGTTTTCGGCATTAGATTATTGCTTTTTCAAGAGAAATCAGAGGAATCTTCTAGAATTCCATAAAATGAATTTTTGAGATTTGAACATCGATTCAGAGTCGGATTTGAGTAAAATTAGTATGGTTGGACTCGTAATTGAATGAGTTGCCAGATTTTGTGAGTTACGATGGATTCCGAGACATGGGCCCTACTGTCGACTTTTCGACCGGAGTTGGGATTTTTTGTAAATTGTTAAATTGTAAGCATTAGAGTAAATTATGATTAATTTGCATGTTGTTCAAATAGATACGGGCGTGTGGGCGTGCACGGTAGAAATTGAGACTCAGTTAATTCCGTAGAGCTTTATAGTCAATTAACATGTATCTTAGTTGTGACTCATGTTAGAAATCATGCCTAGGCAAATGTTGGTATTATTGAGACCTACTGAGGTCATTTCTGCTGTCGAATTATATGTTTAAACTGTAATTTCATACTCAGCATATTCATTCATTGCATATCATATCTCAGTCTCTGTTGTTATTTATTGATACATCATATCATCATGATGGGCTAGTTTCATGACATTGTGAGCCCGAAAGACTAGAGAGATTGATGATTGAGTAAGGAGGAGGGCCTGATTTGAGGTTATTGATACTATAGCATGTGAGTTGTCCGTGCAACACGTGAGTTCTCTGTGCAGATCCAGATATTGATACTATAGCATGTGAGTTGTCTGTGCGGATCCAGATATTGATACTATAGCACATGAGTTATTCGTACGGATCCAGATATTGATACTATAGCACGTGAGTTGTCCGTGCAACATGTGAGTTCTCTGTGCAGATCCAGATATTGATACTATAGCACGTGAGTTGTCCGTACAGATTATAGCCCTTAGGCTAAAGGAGCCCCTCCGGAGTCTGTACATACCCCTAGTGAGCGCAGGTACCTACTGAGTACGAGTGTCGAGTGCGAGTGCCGAGCGATTGGGAGGATTGGGTGACTGTGAGGACTGAGTGACTGGGAGGACTGAGTGACTGGGAGGAGTGAGTAAAATGTTACTCTGAGAGTATGCATATGGTTTTATTACTGAGTTTCGTCGCATTGACATGCACACTTGACATACAGGCATAGAAATGCAATTTTCCCCATGCTGTACCATATTGCGTCATTCATGACTTCAGATACTCATTGACATGTAGGCAAAGAGATGTATTTGCCTCATGCCATTTGAAAATGAACCATCCTATCTGTTGTTAAAAAGTTTTTGGAAAATAACACAGTTTTATAAAACGTACTCATATTTTGCTGATTTCGGTAAAAAATTTGGATTTTCGCAGATATACTTGAAAAACAAGCCTATTTTTCTGGACTGTGAATGAGCTGAGCACTTTATTTCTGAGCTACTTATTTTATTACTTCTATTATGTTGTTATGAATTGTTGTTGGCTATTAGTGTTGGACCCTGATCTTTGTTCCAGCTCGTCACTACTTTCAACCTAAGGTTAGGTTTGTTACTTATAGAGTACATGGGGTCGGTTGTACTCATACTATACTTCTGCACCTTTGCGTGCAGATATTGGATATTGATGTTACTGTGATCGACGGGAGCTAGATTTTAAGACGTACATGCGTTCCGGTCGTAGCTGCCTCTTGTTCATGGTAGCCTTAGATTTATAAAACTCTGCTTATGTATATTTTGAACAGATGATGTATTTATTTCGTACTAGCTTTGTAAATTCTAATCTTAGAAGCTCACGATTTGTACTACCAGTCTTTGGGGAGTGTATTAGAGTCAGTTAAATATTAATTGATATGGACAGTTGTTAATTGGCTTACCTGACGGGTTGGGTTAGGTGCCATCACGACTAGGTGAATTTTTGGTCATGACATCTTAAATAAGAGACCTACCATGTAAAAATCTCAAAATTTTGGGAAATCTAAAAATACCCTTGTAGAATGTGGGACACAAACACAAATAGCCAATATTTAAGAAACTTTTATAAAATCCTAGCTGCACTACGTGCTTGACAAATATAGCATCTAATTAATTACATTCCTTAATAAAACCTATAAATCTAGATGAATCACGTTAAAAAAAAAATACTCCAAACGTTTCCGTTCCTAAAAATCCATCCAAAGATTTAGGACCTCAATAACTTCTCCTATAATCAAGGCACCCTAGACTTCACACTTCCTCAAATTCTTTGCAATACCCTAAATCACATTCATTTCTAACACATCATCCCCTCCCCCCATAAATCACGTTTAAGTTGTCCACATAATAAATTTTAGAGTATGTATTAAGTTTATATATATATATA